>VMBQ01006431.1:4361-58434 GCA_007657795.1 Dreissena rostriformis | reverse complement strand
ATCTATGTTAGGGCCGTAAACGTTAATAAGTGTTAATTGTGTTTTGTGTATTTTTGTATCTATACTTGCTTGTCTGCCAATTATTATTTCGTTAAAGTTATCGACTGTGATCCCTATATTATTGTTTATCAGAAAGGCAATGCACAATCCTGTAACATCCAATACTTCCAGTATAATTAAGCGGTATGGTCTGACCTTGCACAGTCATTTTGTTGGATTTAACATCTATCGATACGACGTGATTTTTCATGAAGTTCATTCAAATAATTACATCTAGCTCGGCTATTACCACTGGCATCTGTGACTTAGGATGAAAAATTCGCCATTCGCACGGGTATGCATTCATTTACAGTTACTAACGATCTACCTACTATCCCTTTACCCAATTTCGCAAAACATTCGCTTGGTTCGACGAGCCCTTGTTGATATCTTTTTATTCCTGGTTGACTAATACTGCCTTTAACTATGCCTCCGACCTTGCCGGAACATCTATCTGCTCCGCTAGCACAATCCTGTTACATCCAATACTTCCAGTATAATTAAGCGGTATGGTCTGACCTTGCACAGTCATTCTGTTGGATTTAACATCGATCGATACGTCGTGATTTTTCATGAAGTCTATACCAATAATTACATCTACATCGAGCTCGGCTATTACCACTGGCATCTGTGACTTGATATCATCAAACACAAGCGTTATGTCCGTACGTCCTGAGACTTTAAGATCATCTCCCGATGCAGACACTAGTGGTTTCTTAAATGCATAGATGGTGTGATTCGATTTTATTTCATTCTACAACCTGGAGGAGATAAGTGTCAATGATGCCCCAGTATCAATTAAACACTCGACAGGTATCTGATCGATTTCCGCAGATGTGTACAGTCCAGTGGCTTGTCTTCCTGTCTGATTTATGACATGATTATTGGGTTCTGTCTTTTTACCAGCATTGTATGTTCCCTGACCTCATATTTTAGGGCATTGTCGTCTCAGATGTTCTTCTGATCCACACTCATAACACTTTCGCTTATAATACCTTCGTTCAGATGCACGCCGCTGGCCAGTTGCCTTGTGTGTAGATGTCTTACCTGGTTGTCCCTTTTGTTCATTGCCTTGTCTGGTTGCATTAGTTGGCCTATTACCCGAACGTAGTTCCTGTACGGCATCGGTGAGCTTGCATATCATTTCTCTTAAACCTTGCAATTTATCGTCATTAACAAAAGTGGATCTTACTTGTTCTTGATACTTTTTCTCAGACCTATAGAATGCTTCTAGCTCAACCGCATGGCGGACGGCGTCATTCAGGTCTAAAGGCCTTGCCTGTTTTACTTTCAGTATCATGTCACTATTAGCCAGTGCATCAACAAACTGTTCTTTAGCTAGGGTTTCCCTCAATTCAGTTGGTGCACTGGGATAGGCAAGATTGGTAAGGCGTCTTATACCTTGACCAAGTTCTGCCATAGTTTCAGATGGCTTCTGTCGTCTGTCTCTGAGCTGAACTCTGTAAAGCTCTGTTTGATTTGGCGGTGAAAACCTTTCTTCTAGAGCTCTCACTAGTTCTTTGTAGTTGGTGGTACCTGTGTTCAAATTACCGAACACACCCTGTGCTTGCCCCCTCAAGGAGCCAGACTTAAGGCATTTTAGTAGGTCACGATTGCACTGCTGAAACGACGGGTTATATAAATCTCAAAACTTCAACATGTTTTAAGGTAAATTATTAAAACAATATCAAATCCTTTTTTTGAAAAAAAAATCAGGAAAGGGATCATCCATCAGGATATAATATAACATACACTGGTGCACATAATGCAATATGGTAGCAATTGATTAATATGAGAACATAGCATTTAAAGGGGGCTTGTTCGCAGTTTGGTTAAATAACATTTTTCAAAATAATTGTCATTGATTCAAAAAAGAATGTATATATTATGTTAAAACAAGCGACATAACATTAACATTCCCATCTAAAAAAAATGTTTACAATATTGGTTTATTCACGAACAATCATAATTCGAAATCGGTAAAATAATAAATAATAAGCTTTTCCTCGATAATGTGTGAAATACCCGGTACGTTAAGTTCTATTATAGCTTTTATGTTTCGGTAAAAAAAGATAGACAGCGTGGCGCAGTAGTAGCGCATTAGCTTTTGTTCCAGAGGTCGGCGNCGTTTCAAAAAGTGTAGTTTGAAATAAATTTAGATAAATTAAAGGGGTGGAAAAAAAAACAGAAAACGGAAGTGCATATCGTTGTAATTTGATTATTATAAGCATTTAATTAAAGTTGTCATTGAGGTAAGAGTGTCGTTAACTAAATTTTGATGTTGGATGGCTCCTATTAAACTTTAAGCTCAAAAAGTGTCATCAATCTAATCAACAGTACAGTTAAACTTTCAGTTGCACTCGATATTTTTTTCATTATTTCAATTGTGTGCTACGTTTAATTATCTTAATTTTTTTAATTATTTCGTTGATTTGTTGCTTAATTTTATTAATCACCGTTGAAAAAGACTGAATGTGGACGCCATTTTGTTCAGTTGACGTCGCGCGATCCGATTCTTTTCTGATATAAAAAATCGGCCCGGCGGGCAAATATAATTTGTATTGGCCAGCTAGATACGAATAATGGCCCGCTTGTGACGATCTCTCGCACTTTGAACACGACCGTCGCGAGATATCGCATATAAAAGGGCGACGGTCGCGTTCATGAAAAGCGACGGTCGTGTTCAAAGGGCGACGGTCGTGTTCAAAGGGCGAGATATCGGTTATAAAAGGACGACTGTCGCACAAGGGCGATATTTCGTGTTAAATATATCGTGCGTCGCCGCGACTATTGCGCAAAATATCATGCGTCGCCGCGACTGTCACGCAAATTATCGTGCGTCGCAGCGACGTCGCGCAAAATATCGTGCATCGTGTGTCGCCCTGAAAGAAGGGCGAGATTATAGATGGCACTTTCCGGATTCCGTAGTTTTTACATTTTATATAAATTCATAAATATTGGAGAAAATCGTGCATACTCTCTTGACATACTCTCTACAACGCCCATCTGTTCGATAGTTGATATGCTTCGTAGCCAGCAAAGTAAATATATCACTCAATGTCCCGGTGGTGGCGTGGTGATGGTCGGTCGTGGAAAAAACACGAGAAGAAATTTTATTAATATTTTAATGTTTTAGGTGGTGTAAGACTATTTTAAGGTTTTAATTGAAGTAATTCATACGGGTTTACCAGTATTTTAGTGTTTAAAGACTTTATTAGAATATCTTATGACGGAATTTGAAGAAAATTGAGCATTGGTAGAACGCCTTAGGGCGGGACGAAGGACGCCATCTTCTCCATTGTGAAAAATTGACATTGAAATCGAAAAAAGACGTGTAAAAAGTCTCTTGTTAGTGGAGAAATTGGATGTAGTACATGATATCTAGTGTCTTACTTTGTGTCCTTGCTATAGATAGCCAAATTTTAAAAAAAGTCCTTACCAATTTTCTGTCATCAAAGCATGAGGTTGCCAAAGGGAGACCACACGGAATTCTATGCAAATACAAAACAGTTTTTGTTTCTACTCTAACGAGTGCTAGTGATAGTACTTTTTAACTTTTTAACAAAAAATTTACCCTTTACCCTAAATATGTTTAAAGGCCTGTCTTGATTTGTATAGATTGTACCTATCCCATCTATGCTGATCCCACACGTGCATTAGGACATTTTATGTATAGTCATTCTTAAGCGAAACCTATCCTATCTTTGCTGATCCCACACGTGCATTGTGACATTTTATGTATAGTCATTCTTAAAGTGAAACCTGGCCCATCTTTGCTGATCCCTAACGTGCATTATGACATTTTATGTATTGCCATTCTTAAGAGAAACGAGACCCTTCTAGTCCAATCTGCCTGCATAGCTTTATATTATATAAAGACGATCAAAATAGCGATGGATAACAACTTTAGTGTCCCAACTGAGGCTGGAGGCCATGTTCCTAGTGCCCTGGTCAAGAACAGTAAGAAGAGCCGGTCTGCAGAGCATCCCATGGTTACCAACGTTAGGGGAAAGGACAAGGTAAAAGGATATATGTTAGATGTGAACAAAGACCTAGCAAAAAAATGCAAGCTGCAAAGAACGTGGAAAGCCTTACATTTGAAATTTCTGGAGGCGGAATAGTTTTCCTGGCCGACCTAACAACATTTTAACTTTTAAAAGAAGCTTGTATTGTTAACTAAAGCAACTATCCCTCTGACAAAGGAACCGTAAATATCACATACGTCAAAGATAAATCAAACCTGCACTTAGTTGAGATTATTATCAAAACCAGTATGCAATATACAATGAACATCTATGTGACTCGATGTTAATCCATGATAAACGGAAAAATACCAGTTCTTTTACAGATTATGACATCTTCGAGATACAGGATATTGTGTTGAGTGCTCGGCTAGATGGACAGCCAGTGGACGTAGGGGAGATTAACAGACTACTGGCGGAAGGAATCGAGAACATCATGAAGGAGAATACCAAGGGTACAGCAATAGATAAGAAGCAGAAAGGTAGTACAACCAAGCAAACAGTCAAAATTAAAAACAAAATTAAACATAACGAAGTAGAAGATATAACCTGCATTAAATGCACAAGACCATGTAGCTCTAGGGGTGTCAATTGTGACGCTGGTTCTCATTGGGTGCACAACCATTGCTCGGGAATGTTCGCGAGAGATATTGAAATTGTGGAGGGCATACACAGAAAAGGCCATTACACATGTAAAGTATGTAGCAAAACCAACAAAAAGGACAATACTAAGATACAACTGATTATTCCCTCAATTGACACAACAACAGTAAATGGAGCTCGATCCATATTCAATGAAGAAAATGATACTAAAACGACAAACTGTTATGTCTGTGATAAAGAAATTACTCATAATGTGCAAACTTGTGAAATTTGTAATGCTTTATGTCATGAACACTGTGTGGAAACTAGTGAAGATCAACTTACTTCTTACTGTGTAACTTGTGCTAGACTAACATAACAGGTGACAAGACCCAATGATAGTGTGCTGACATTCCAGAATGAAGAGGACATAGAAGATAAGGAGTTAATAGAGACCAACACAAAATTGATAAAGCAAGAGAAGTACCTAAAACAAACTGAAGCAAGATATCAGAAACTTGAATATACAGTTAAAACTTTGAACCAGAAAATCTTACATCTGGAAATGACCTCACATAAGGACACTGGAGATAAAAGTATAAACAATCAAACAACATCTAAGGAAAATGAAAATTTAACCGAGCTCGATGTAGATGTAATTATTGGAATGGACTTCATGAAAAATCACGACGTATCGATCGATGTTAAATCCAACAAAATGACTGTGCAAGGTCAGACCATACCGCTTTATTATACTGGAATACTGGAATACTGGGGGGTGGGTGTCCATTTGATTTTTGACCTAGTTATTGGACTTTTACCTGGGCGTAGTGCATTTTTGTAGCGGATCCGTGGTCTAGTGGTAACACACTATCTTCACAGTAGTAGCGCATTAGCTTTTGTTCCAGAGGTCGGCGTCGAATCCCGGGGAAGGCGATGTTTGTATTCAAATTGTTTCTGCTATTTTAATTGGTTAAGACTATTCAAAACATCATAAATTTGATAATAATCATCGTTAATGGCATTTTTTTAATACGAAAATTGTTAAAAAGTTAAGAATAAACACTCTGGTGCTGACAATTGGCCAAATATAAAGGAACACCCACACACTGTATTGCTTTCGAGAGTCTTGATATTGGAGGTGGTATTGTTTCACACTCAGTTTACATCGTTGCAAAACGCAAGGCTGCATCCCTATAATTTATAATATTAATATTCATTATCCCATTGTTTTGGAAAAAAAATATCTTTACCTAAAATGTTTATTGCTGTAATTTTATTGTATAACATGAAAACAAAAGCGATTGCCAATTTTCATCTTAAAAGTATTTCCCTACTATACACAATCTGGTCACTAAATGGGCATATGTTCATGTAAGATAATGATCTAAACATTTATTAAACCATGTATGGCAGGAAAAGGTCGACTGCCAGTCTCACCGAAAGTACACCAGTATAAATTGCTTTGTTTTTCATCAACGACACTTTACTTTACTAATATAGTGACACCTATCATATTTTTTCATGAATAGGTTAATCTTATTTTTCCAGAAGAAATGTTAGTGTATATAGGTTAATAATAAACGTAAATTACGCTATATATTTGAAGACAGAAGTCAACAATATATCGCCGAGCGATGCCATG
Source organism: Dreissena rostriformis (assembly GCA_007657795.1). Classification (NCBI taxonomy): domain Eukaryota; kingdom Metazoa; phylum Mollusca; class Bivalvia; order Myida; family Dreissenidae; genus Dreissena; species Dreissena rostriformis. The sequence goes on along the minus strand of VMBQ01006431.1, from coordinate 52,146 downwards.
GGTTGAGTTTTTTATATTAGGCTCCCAAAAATGATCTAACGACTTATACTGCATAATGTAAGCTGATTATCCCAGATGTCACTTTTGCATCTCAACAGCGGATGGCGATTATGTGGTTTATATTCAGGCGGATGAGACGTTTGGTTGACATTGTACTATTTCGGCAGTACATATACTAAAATTGGATTTGGTTGAAATTGTAATTCTCCTGAACGTTGTTGACAATAATTAAAGTCGAACCAAGGAGCTAAAGTGATTGGCCCCGTGTATCCTTTGGCCCATCGTACGTTATAGAGTGTTTTATTGGTATTGTGCGTGTGGTGATATCTACACACACACAGTTTCGAAACTAGTTCTATCTTTACTATAATACGAAGCATTTCCAAACGCTTCGTATGCGTCAGTAAAACAATTCAAACACAATGGTGTGTTTTAATAATTTTAATAATTAATAAACACATCGAAACAAAAACATACCAGCAATACATTTCCAGTTGCAAAGTAGATAATTTATTCCAAACGTTTAACACAAAAGTCATGTGCAAAGTCACGTTGGCGATTCTGATTATTGCTGTCACTTGTTCGTTTCTATTGAAAATTCCGTTTAAAGAGCCAATTTATGTTAATTGTATAAGCATTTTTATCATACATTCTTTATCATACATAGATGAACCTAAAAATAAGAATAAATTTGATATATCATGCGCCAATTTGAAAACCATGTAAACTGTATGTTGCTCTATGCATTTTCGTTTTATCACACTTTACAACAGTCTTTAAATAATCAAAAACGCTAAACGGAAGACATATGAACCAAAAATACTCTTTCGCAACAAACAAACAAGAACAACCGGGACTAGTTTTAACACAGTCCGGAACCGGAAGTGGCCGGTCGCTTAGAAGCTGAAAAGCTCGCTCCAGTCGATGCTGCTAACGCGATCGATCACGCGATCGAGTACGTATGCCTTCATCAAGGCGCGAGCCCAAGAGAACTGGTCAAACTGCATACCCGGACGCCCTCTGCCAAGGGCCATCATTCCCTTGGCCTGGGGCCGCTGCTGCTGCATCCGCTGCTCCAGCATGTAGGCCGCCAGCAGGTTGTTCACTGAAAAAATGACTTATTGGTTTAAATCAGGGATGGGAACGAATACTGAAAATGATATTCGAATATTCGTTTGCCATCATTCGAATATATTCGAATATTCAATTGTTAAACCTTATATAAAAATGTCCGAATGTATGACCGTCCGGAGCAACGTACTATTCCTGATTGCCAAAAATACCACTTTAAATCGTATCTTATGTGCAGCTTTGAAAAACTGGATATAGTAAATATTTTTGAAATTATTTTAAACTTTAAACAACAATTCTTTAGTTATTCGTGAACAAATGTAAGCAAAACAATACAAACATAATACTATTTTCACAAAATTTGCGTCAAACTAGAAGACATTGCTATATTGCTTAACAATAATACTGTAAGGTACGATTTGAAAGAATTGAAAAATTTACTTTTTATGTCCCCGAAAACAAACTGCTGAAACAGCATATGAACATTTACGGTAGACAAATCTTTTTTTTTTGTAAGTAACCAAGATAAATTTCACTGGAAATTAAGCCCTCTATTCAAAAAGCTAAGAAACACAAAGCAACACAACTTAAAAAGGATGAATACAATGTTTGATAGATAAAAAGGAAGGCATCCATCTAACTGGAAATATTCGTCGTAACGAATAAGGACAGTTAGCCACTGAGCTTAAAATATGCAATTGTGAAATGATTACCATAATCTATTTTCAATGTGCATTGTTGAAATAGCGTGTGTGCTTCGGTTTTCTTTAATTTTTAATTGAAGAAAAAACACACAAACACGCACACGCATAAGAAAATTCGCCTACAGAAGACTGAACCTATGACAGAAGACTGTACCTACATAGTGCTGACAGAAGACTGTACCTACATAGTGCTGACAGAAGACTGTACCTACATAGTGCTGACAGAAGACTGCACCTACATAGTGCTGCGTACAAACAACAAAGACCTACAATGTTTAAGATGGTTGTGCCAACTTTTTAATAGCCTTTGTTTGTTTCTAGTTTATTGTCAACATAACGGCTCATATCTTACATTCTACTCGTTTACTTACGTAGGCATAAAGGGGGCATATACAATATTTTATTTAGCGGTCTCTGTTATGTGCGCATGCAGTAGTTATAACGTGCGCACGCGATATCTATGACGGGCGCACGCGATAAATATGACGTGCGCACGCTATATCTATGACGGGAGCACGCGATAGCTATTACGTGCGCACGTAAAACAGGACAGCCAGTATCGAACAAAGTTTACCTTTTTTTTTTCAGTGTAGCAGTAACAAAAAAGCGGGGGTATATAGGGGGCATTGGACATATTTTATTTAGTGGTCTCTATAACGTTCGCAATTGATAGCTACGACGTGCGCAATTGATAGCTTTAGCGTGCACACGCGATAGCTAGTACCGACACACTTGAAAGCTATGACGTGCGCACCATATAGCTATGACGTGCGCACGCAATAGTTATCCAGTGCGAACGCAGTAATTGGAGAATGAATCTTGTCGAAATGTCAAACATGTTGTTACTTCTGCACTGAGAAAAATTGTCTAATTTTTCGATAAAAGCTGACCTGATACATATTCAAATTGGTCAGCTCTCGCGTGCGAACGTAATAGTTATTGCGTGCGCACGTCATAGATATGCCGTGCGCATAATAGCGACCGCTAAATAAAATATGTTATATGTCCCCTTTTTTGTCACCGTATGGATTTGCTACCAACGTATTTAAATGACAGGATATTAGTCAAACTTAAACAATAATTGCTGTTACCTTATATTTAAACTGAAATGGTCATGTTGGCCTTCGTCGTTTTTTTTTTTTTTAATANCGGATTGCGCTGGGCGCCTCCTTCGGCCGCCTCTCCGCCTCCACCACCAGCACCGCCACCCATCAGCGCCATCAGGCCGCCACCAGCCCCGGTACCGCCCTCTCCGCCAGCTCCTCCACCGCCTTCGGCCGGCTCACCGCCCCCGGCGGCTAAAGCTCCGAACAGACCCTGTGCTGCCGCCTGGTGTACAGCCAACAAGACGAGCGTGCCGAGCAGGTAGACCTTCATCTGAATTAAAGTTGGTAAAGTTGGTACAGTTATACTAACGACATATGGACAGGCCGGAGTTTAATTTGAGAATAATCTTATTCATATCAAATAAAGTACATTAACACGAGTCAATTCAAAATTGTATATACCATACCAGTATATGTGAATACGAATTATACAAAGCTAGATAAAATAAAGAATAAATGTAAAGGATGGCATATATATGACTTGATATTTTCGTTGATAATAACACTGGAACTCATATTTACATCAAAGAACAACTTTGGTAGAACTTTCCGATCATTTCAAATCGGCCAATAATATAACATTTACATATATCTTATTTTAAACAACATAATTTATAACACGTTCTGTTTATGAGGAAAAACATTACACACATACGTATATGGATAATAACATAACGAATAAATACCGACTTTACATACCCTTGTGTATTAAGTTCTTTATCCTTAGCTGCAACAGAATAAATAAATTTAAATAAAATGTTGCCCAAGGATTGTCGCTTCTCTGAACATTATGACCTTTTGCTTGTTTCTTTTATACGAGGATAAACATAATGATAAATTAGGCGGACAAAGTGCCATAAGTCTTACATGACACCAGCCGCTGACCGTGGCGATTTTATTAACAAAATTCTCAAGTAAATGTGGTCATGTGTCAATGTGTCACTAACGTTTTTTTTTTAATAAATGAAACGGCCAGTAGTTCACCACCTGTGCCAAAGGTTGCAATAAAAGGTCTTCGTGGCTAATTAAAAATGAGATTTAAGACGGCCGATCATAATAACTGAATCTAGGGTGGCAATCCATAGAACTTGACCATACACTCGCTGTATTGATGTAGGTAACTAGTGTATAACACGTAGTTGAAACATTTGATACATCGCTCATCTTTTCTATGTGTGAAGTGTTTCGTAAAAAGCAAATTCAATAGAGATGACGCTATGCCGATGCTAACTCTCGAATTACGTCATGAATTGTGGTTCTTATAAAGCGACCTAAAATGCTCACAAACTACTTATCTTGTATTATGTTAGCTTATTTTCCCAGTTCTCAGTCACTATTCCACGTATTTACAAAAAATGTAGTTACACAAAGCAGGTAATTTTCTGAAATATTGTTTGACCTTGTAGATGGTCGTTAAGCAATGCTAAAATGCAGTGAACAACATGTTGACTAAATGTATGAAATATGTTGTGGTTGCTTTATACGTTTTAATGGGCTATTGAACGCATAACGTTATTTTGGTGAACAATATAAACAATAAACAACATAAAATGACGTCACGCAAATTTAGGATCAATTAGGATGTTTTTTTATATAATTAAAGTACAAAGTAAAATTATCTAAAACTCCTTGTCAATGCATTACCAAATTTGATAAACACGTCCAGGAAATTCTTAAGTACCGGTAAGCTTAGTCTTATTTATAAGACGTGCAAAGAATTTAGAGATACTTTTTATACGGGCTAAATTCTTTGGAACGTCTTATCGGCCAAGGACCAATTACGTGGTGGAAACCAGAAAGTTTAATTTTTTATCAATTTGCGTAAAATTGCAAAATAACATTACCAACTCATTAAGTTTTAGTTCAGAAGTCCATTTTTACCTCAAATATCGTCGAATTGAAGTTAGAAAGTCATATTTTTTTATTTAAACTTCTCCTTTAATCGCAATACAATCACTGACCTCTCGCCATGTTATGAAACGATTAAAAAACAAACCATTCAGAAGAAGGCATTACTCTGAACGTGTAACGTTATCGACTAGAATCTACCTGCGGTACACAGCGAGCGAATTGAAAATTTGAATAGTGGTTTGATTTAAATTGCTCAGGCGTGCAAAATTCAAAGTGTCATTACAAAATTCTTACGGAACATTATCAAGAAATGAATTATCTTCACATGTATGTAAATATTATTGCAATCCGTTGATATTAACTGTCCGATATCGGGGCTTGAATGTTGCGCACAAAATCCTTGCGCAACAATATAGACAAAGAAGGAAAACTTTCCACCATTGTTTTGGTCTTTCCCCCGTTGTACGCTCCAAATATTACCCATATAAAAAGTATCTTAATATTTGAGAGCGTCAACAAGTTGGACTACGGTAAGCTAATCACAGACTCGCTTACAATCAACATTAATTGTCAAAAAGACGTTGTGAAAAGAAAACTCAAGTCAGATCCTATATACACTGCATGAAGGTTTTAAAAAATTCTTACACACGCTTTTTATTAAGGCCAGACAGACAGATAGTTCAGGGCCTAACGTTATCATCAAAGGTATAATTTATAGCTAACCGAATGTGCGAGGTCAGGAGGTGGGAGACTTTAACCCTGCGCTCACGGCGTCTATCAGCTTAATTAACACATTAAAGCGACGAATGTCACTGTAGAGTGTTTTATTACTACATGACGACAGGCGTTTGAAATTGGACGATATGTAAATCAGTTTTCATAAATATGCAGCGAATTTTCAGTTGATTGTAAAGAAGCGATTTTTAAAAACATCAACGTACATGTTGCTATTTGAACCAAACAATATTAAGAACGACTAATACGGTTGTTAAACTAAGATTTGTCTATCCTCAGACAAACTGTCAAGTCGTTAAGTCGTTCTGTCGGTTAAGTAAATGAAACTCATGTTTTGTTTCACGTATTTACGCGTAAACGTTTTTTTTTTATAACTTATCCGACTGACCCTATGTTGCCCCCACCCTCAACTTTGTTATTAGTCCTGGTTGAGCTTTCAATCACCTTTGCTTCATTCGATCATATGTGTCGCGATCTGAGAAAACTGGGCATAATTCATGTGCGTAAAGTGTCGTCCCAGATTAGCCTGGGCAGTTTGCACAGGCTAATCAGGGACGAAAATTTCCGCTTTTATGGAAGTTTTCGTTTTAATGATGACTCTTCTTAGCGAAAATTCAGTTCAGGCGGAAATTGTCGTCCCGGATAAGCCTGTGCGGACTGCACAGGCTTATCTGGGATGACACTTTACGCACATGCATTTTGCCCAGTTTTCTGTAAAATACCTGAACATGTCATCGTAAGCTCTCATGTCTGATAAAAATAATATTTTATATGATCTCCAACGCGGGTTTAAACCTTGCCGTTCTTGCGAAACACAACTAATATCATTCCTCCAAAACCTAACCCAATCAAATAAACAAGTTATTCAAACTGACATCATCATTATTGATTTCGCTAAAGCATTCGATGAAGTAACCCACCAGCACCTCTTATACAAACTAAAATACTATGGAATTAATCCAAATGCTTTCTTCTGGATATCTGACTTCCTTACACATAGAAACCATACTGTTGTCCTGGAATGAACCATGTCAGACAAGGTACCTGTAACCTCCGGTGTCCCACAGGGAACTGTTTTGTGGCCTTATTTCTGATCTACACTGCTGATTATATCAAACATAGCGCTCTAAGACTTTTTGTTGATGATAGCATCATCTACAAAATATCAACAACCTCTCCAACTTCCATAAGCTCCAGCTAGATATTGGAGCTGTTGATCGATAGAAGCAGGACTGGTTAATGCAATTACACCATGAACACATATTATATCCTCAGCATTACTCAGAAAAGAAATCCTATTATCTTCTCATACACAGTACATGATCACATCCTTGAAGATGTAAATCACGCCAAATAACTAGGTCTTACACTCCAAAGTAAAATCAAATGGGATAAACATATGAACTTAATCACTAATAATGCAAACCAGATACAAGGATTTCTTCGCCACAACTTAAAAACTTACTCGTCAAAAGTTAAGATGCTTACAAAGCAATAGTTTGGCCGAATTAGAATACTCCTCCACTGTCTGGGACCCACATACAAAAGCTCAAATAAATCAACTGGAAAAAAAGTACAAAGACGTGCAGCCAGATTCGTAACAAGCAGGTATCACAACACAAGCTCAGTAACTAATATGATAGACACCCTCAATTGGCCCACACACGTTTTCAAAACCCTTACTCCTGTGGCTGGCATTGTTCCCCTAATCCACCTGTAGACACTTTCAATGTAAATAATTTTAAATTAACACCCAACTGAGTTTGTACAGTTTTCACAGCTTAAACAGTAGGCACCGGCACACAATCCTCTATTTAGAAGGAGTTCTGTATCGGAGGCAGATAAAGAAGAAGAACGCAACACATAAGTTAACATTATGTATTAGTTAGCATGTAAAATACAACACAAACATCACAGCAGGCAGGGCAGCATGAAAATAAATATGCATTATATAACATGTTGATATGCAAATTGTACATAGTTGCTCCTACTTCGATAACAAATTTGAAAAGCTGAAAAAGTAACATTTCATTCCAGGTTTCCATAAAGCGTTTTATATGCCTCTCATGTAAGTGTCAGAAGTACATTGATTGCTTACATTATCAATATCATCGTCATCATCAGCCGTAGCTTGATTTAAGAGTACACTCACTGTCTCACGAAATTAACACAAGGTTCTTAAATGCCTAAACCAGAACCTCTTATAAATGGTTCTCAAACAGTGCTGTACAAAAGCGAGCAGGGTGATGTTTCAATAAACCCTTATATTGTTTTCTATTGCAGATAATCAGTAATTTAAGTTTCTTAATTAAGCAATAATCTAACTGACATTGTTAATTTTAAAGTATTAAGTTCTCTTCTCAACATAGAGCATCTTCAATAGAGTTATACATACTAATTAAAGAAAGCACCTTTGATTGAACATGATCTATATTGGTATTTGGTGGTCAGATTTTAAAATTAAACCTTTGAACCAGTTGCTTTATATGTTAATTGTGTAAAATTCGGAGTTCATAAACAGTGTACAAGTATCAATATAATAAATATAAAATGTTGTGCACAAATCTTGGCCAGCATTGCAAGCCTTACGGAAGTCCCCTAGAGATGATTACTTTTATCCGCTGTGCAATACGCTCATTTGCCCCTTAATATATATGCATGTACAATTTTTTATAATTAAATCCTATGTCCATTCGTCACAGCAGTATTACAGTTCAGTCATGACGTTTTACCTCTGGTGGAAAAATGTTGCAAATAAACCTCACTTTCTTTGCCTTACATGTTTTATGACAATATGTTATGTCCTTTTTTTGAGTTATTGCAGTATTTATTGTACTTTTTTTAAATAATTTTAAATTTGTTGATGACAGCCTGACAAGCAGAAAAGGTAATTGACCGACTGACTAAAGGCAATCTGAAAGGTCAATGTCCATACCAAAGTTCATGATTTAAATTATCTTATGTAACTATTGTTCCATTAAAATATAAATTTACGTTATATTTTGAGTAAATTGATGTGATCTTTGAGCTGAGGTGAAAAATAAACGGTTTTGCATTTTTCTCATGTTGCCATTTATAAGTAAACCATGTTTTATCACTTGCATTATCGTCAGCACTTTCAGTGTTATAGCAAGATTTAGTTGCAACACAGATGGACTGACATACAGGCGGACAAATAAAAAACCTATGTTCCCCTCATGTGAAACACTGCATATGTACTTATCAATTGTAAATAATTTAAAACAATGGTTATCACATTTCAAATATTAAAAAATGTAAGTTATGTTTTAAAATGGTCAACTGAAGTTAAATTTAAAAATAACAAGTGATGTGTTTGTGAAACACTATGTCCCCTTTTGAGCGATTTTGACCCATATATTTGACCTTTGACCTTGAAGGATGACCTTGACCTTTCACCAGGCAAAATGTGCAGCTCCATGAGATACACATGCATGCCAAATATCAAGTTGCTATCTTCAATATTGCAAAAGTTATGGCCAAATGTTACAGTTTGTGCAAACCAACAGACAGGGCAAAAACAATATGTCCCCCAGTATAGACTGGGGGATATAAAAAGGACTATCTAAAATCTCTACCATAAACTGTACAGTTAACACAACATCATTAGTGTAAAAGAACTACAATCTCAATGTAACAAAATAATTTTACTTTCTTCACAATAGGTCTAAATAGTGTTTTTTTTTGTATTGAGTATTTGCAAAAAAATACCAGTGAAACATTTAAATGGTTAACATAGGAAGTTGAATAGGAAGTGTATCTTAAATATAAAACACATACTTACTAGTTTTAACATAAAAATGTATACCAAAGTAGAATCTATATACACAATGCAATTCATATTGTGATCCTCTTAAAATAGTGCTTTACAACCATTTGTGTCGCGTTCTGAGAAAACTGGGCATAATACATGTGCATAAAGTGTCGTCCCGGATTAGCCTGTGCAGTCCGCACAGGCTAATCAGGGCCAACACGTTCCGCCTAAATTGGATTTTTGCAAAGAAAAGACTTAATTTAAACAAAAAAAAAAAGCGGAAAGTGTCATCCCTGATTAGCCTGTGCGGACTGCACAGGCTAATCAGGGATGACAATTTACACACAAGCATTATGCCTAGTTTTCTCAGAACACGACACATTAACTCTTTACATTGTTTACTGTACATGTAAAGAGCTATTTTTTCCACTGCAAGCCTAACAAAGTACATCTTAGAGGGACTTGTTCACAGATTTTGGCATGTTTTGAAGTTTGTGATTAAATGCTTTAAATTGATAAATATAAACATCAGAACTAAAGAGCTCCAATATAAAAACAATAATAAGAGGAAAAAAAGAGAAAAAAAAGTTAGCCACACCATATAACGATAACACAAGATATCGAAGTTTTAAGATCGTTTCGCGTCTGAGACGCTTTTTAATTTTACGAAAGTGTATTTTCAGTATAAGTCTGCGGCATTAGTGTTATTTCGCACACTGATGTACATTGTTCATTTATTTCTTAAATCTGTGACAAAAAGATGAACAATTCTTATTTTGATAAACTGTGAACAAGTCTCTGTAAGATTTTAAGTAGACACAAAAAATTTAAGCAGCTTTGTACCAACTCTTTCAACACCAGTTTAAACTATTAACATGCTATTTTCAGTGTGGTTATTAAGAACATAAAGGGAGTACAATATATTATGTTTATGCAAAATCGTAACAACTTTACCTATTATGAGTAATTGATAAACAAAAATAAAATACTCAAGAATCATATGATCTTAAAGGGAAAAACTCAAAATTCAACAAATACTTACATGTTATAAAAGAAAATTACAGCTTAAAAGTTAAAAAAAAAAAAAAAACAAAAACAGACTAAAAATCTTTGAGATTCTCCATTGAATATAAACCCATGAGAACTATAGAACCTTTTGGAGTGTAAATTTCAAAAACCTATCTAGAAAAGCAGCATATCTATTTTAAATGGTCATATAAAATAAATATAGAAACAGTGTATAATGGACTTGCGTCTAGCTAACTAACTACACAAAATATGCAACATGCAAAGTAATTCTGCCATGTGAATATTAAAATTCCTAAAGAATGATGAGTTCTTGTCTAAGAATGATGTCTTAGACACTGTTTTATAACACAGTTTATTCCATGGCACAGTTTTAATTCCATTTACATAATGCTGATTTGTCTTGTAATAAATAATAGAAATGATATAAGTATATAAACGTTAAAAATTAATAACACTAATTTATTTCAACATTTTTCATTAAAATGACAAAAAACTATTAATGTGTCATAAACACTGATGCCCCTTAAACACATGTTTGGGCACATAAAAAACAACTTAACATTCTTTAGTTGATAAAAGGCAAGGGCCATTATTCAGCCAAAAACTAGTCAAATTCAAAATTGGCATAAACAAACTAACAAAAATATAACACATTAAGTATTCATACATGGTTTTGATCAATTTGCATTCAACAACCCTCAGAAAATATAAGCTCAGTAGAAAAGAAAGATCATATTAAATAAGCTGTTAATTAAAGGTCTGCTATCAAACTGACAGATAAAAACAAATCAAATCACAATATACAAAATGTCATGTAAAACGAAATATGTTTTGTAAAATTTAAAGTACACCAATTTGTTAAATGATTATTTTTATTTAATTCAATAATTTTTAAAAACAAACATCATACTTCAAAAAACATGATTTCATTATATTTCTTAACAACATATTCTTTCTGAAACATATACAATCAGACGAACTGATAGGAAGCTTGTTTAACACTTGTGCAACTTCATCCGTGTCCACAAGCAACTGGTTTTGAAGGTGTCTCAGTTCTGTGGAGGAAAGCGGACAGTTAGAAGCGCTGTTTGTGTTTTTCATCTGCCACCAGTTCTAGGAAGCCATCTCGACACTAAAAGAAGTAGCAAGAATATAATATATAGGTTTATTTTCTCTTACTAAATATATAAAAAAGTTTGTATAAAGCATTGTCCATCCAAAGCTTTTATAACTTGGATCGTTCGAGTAAATTTGATGAATCTTATCTCATGTAAGTAGTATGTAATGATAAATTAATAATTGCATTTCTAAGCATAAATGGTGTATTTATTATTGATAAATAATGACTGAATCATATTAGCCTTAATACTAGTTTGTTTAAGCGACTAGCCCAAATCATTACGCCATCAAATTTAAGAAAAAAGAAACCTCCAATATTTCCTTAAATATGCATTTATCCTCATCCCCAAATCAAATTTTACCAGCTGTCATTCTAGTGATTACAATGAAGCCAGTTGTAACAAGCAAAACAAATTTTGTTAATTGATGATGCAGATGGATGAACAGGGCAATAAATGTAAAATAACAAAGTGTAAGGTTTCTTTTTTAGCACTTCTCTTCATTGATTTACAACCATTATGTTTCGTGTTGAAATCTTGTATCGTATCTGAGATATAGCTCTGAAAATCTATATAATACAAAAACACCAAAGGACAATAGCTCTTATTAAAGAAAGAGTAGGGTAATGGATCTTGTGCATGACACTTCTCCTCATACACCCATGCATTTTCATGTTCAAATCTTGTATCGTATCTGAGATATAGCCCTAAAAAGTTACATCATACAAAAACACCAAAGGGCAATAACTCTTATTTAAGAAAGTTTAGGGTTATGGTTTTTCTGCATTGCACTTCTCCTCATTGATATCTATACACCCATGAAGTTTCATGTTGAAATCTAATATAGTTTCTGAGATAAAGCCCATAAAGTTTGTGACAGACGTACGGAACTGACGGACAGATTAATGAATGGACCGACAATGCCAAAACAATATCCCTCTGCTTTTGGCGGGGGATAATAATTTGTGAATAAAGTGAAGCCACTTGTGCATACCTTGCTGTTGGGCAGGCAAGGTCCCAACGCCTCCATGAGCAACTTATCCTGGGCCACTGCCTTGGTGTAGTCCTCCACAGAGACACGGCCATCATGGTCCACGTCCTGTATCACACCAACAACATGTTTAACAACAACAACAATATCCTGTATATTAATAACAACAATATCTTGTATAACAACATCATGTATAACAACAACATCATGTATAACAACACCAATAATATCTTGTATAACAACAACATCATGTATAACAACAACAATATCCTGTATAACAACAACAACATCCTGTATCATAACAACAACATCATGTATAACAAAATCCTGTATTACAACAACTACAACAATATGTTGAACAAGAACAACATCATCATCATATCAGTCAGAAAACATATAATCAAAGTGTGTAGGGCCATTGACCCCATGGACATCATTTTTACAATAGAGTTCTAATAAAAGTCAAGCTATAGCTGTTATGAAAATCGATACCTCCCTTAAGGGTTTAGATCAATCGAAAACTGAAACGTATAAAATGCCTTTTTATTTATATCAAGGAACGGCTCTCTGAAATCACTCTAAAAGTCTAATAAAGCATCACAGCAGGCATATATTTTGTAACCTCAAACATTTGCAACTAACCTAGTGAAGATTGGACAAGATACGTGGAAGCAATTTCAAGGACCAATTTCAGATAATTAATAAGAGGCCATAACTCAACATTTCGTGAAGCAATTATATTGATTATTGAGTTTGGGTAGTTATCATTAATAAAACATTTGCAATCAAAAGACAGAGGTATTAGTGGGATAAAACATTATGCACAAAAAAAAAACAAAAAAAAATTAAGACTGTGAAACCAATACTATTCATTCGACACTAATTTTTGTGGATTTGTGTGGGACCTCTTAGTCTGGAAATCAAACGTCCAACGAACATTCAAGTTCAAAGTCTTATATCAGACATTAAAACAAAATCCATTAATTTGAGATCAAACACAAATACTACATTTTATGAATCCACAAAATTTCTTGTCAACAAAAATAAATGAATCTACAGTAGTCAATATTTTAAACTTAACTCTGCATGCATCCTTGTGGCAGAATTAAACTAAACACCAAATGGGACATTCTGATATTTGCTCTACAAGTTAATACTACACTGAAATAATCCTGTGACACTAACGCAGTCTGCATTTACCTAGAATATTAAATACCATAATAAATTAAAAGTGTTGAAAACTGTAATTAAAAGAATTTAGCCTGTTACTCCCGAAATTAATGGACTTCAATAAAGAAGGACAGCTGAGGAGGCAAAGACTTATGACTGAACATCTTTAGAGTGACAGTCATGGGGCATCAAAGTGCCACGCAACCCAGGTTAAGTACCATTCCAAGTCACCGATACAATCATTAAACTCAACATTAATTTTTTTTTGAATGTGTGAACATGATTTCTTGTTTCACTTTGTGATTATTATATACTTGTGACGTCAAAGCCAGCAGTGAAATCTTGAAAGGTTAATGAACCCATTTATGCCTAGTGGACTCTCCCATCTTTCTAAATTGGATCAATTTATTTCCAAAATTAGGGATGTCTAGTATATTTATTTCTATATTTAGAATATTTCTCACAGAAATTCCTTTTAAGCAAACAGCGCAGACCCTGATGAGACGCCGCATCATGCGGCGTCTCATCTGGGTCTACGCTCTTTGCCAAGGCCTTATTTCTAGACGCTCGGCATAAATGGGTTAAAAGGTTACTTGAAAAGCATCGACCACTGCAAAGGTTGAGTAGTCATTTGTTAAATTTTGACAGCCAGTACTAACTGGCTAAGTCGACAGTTCATTTTTATTAACCCTTTGAGTGCTGGAACCGGATTTTAAAGGTTTTTGCAAACAGTTTGGATCCAGATGAGACGCCACAGAACGTGGCGTCTCATCAGGATCCAAACTGTTTGCTTTTATGATAGTATTCTTTGAAAAAAATCGAAGAAAATGCTAATTTTAGAAATTCAGCAGACGACATTAAAGCAGACGACAAATTACCCAGCATGCAAAGGGTTAACACTATCAATGCCATTATAATACATGATTGTTAACAGAAAGAATTCTGAACTCTTACTTTAAAATTGCTATTTTCCAGACAGAAAATGCTTTTTTAACTAGCAAGGCTGGTCCAAATATTAATTATTTCATTTCTGTCAACAAATTTTAATTCAAAGCAAGTAATATGTATTCAAGGTATGAGACCTTTTATACTTAAATCTTAGTATAATGTACAAACAGACAGATTAATACACTGACAGACAATCCAAATGCAATATGCCTAGCACTGGGGGAATACAAAAAAAAGCTGGCAACAAAATATCTCTCGTTTATTAAGTGGTAGTACAGTAGTAGCAGAGGTCTTTCACAACAAAATCACATCTAAGTTAGGATCTATTCAGGACAGTGCTTCACTTTGCAAAAGACTAACACAATTCATTTTTAAAAATCCCAGAAGATTCCCGCTATAACATACCATTTTCTTGAGTGCCAATTCCACCAGATCCTTCTGCATTTCTTCAGCATCTTCTTCTTGTTGGTGCTATAAAGGTAATGCAAGTGAGCTTCGTTCTTGGAAATCCGGGCATAATGCATATGCTAATCAGGGACGACACTTTCCACTTTTATGGAAATTTTTCATTTACAGGAAATCTCTTCTCAACAAAAATCCAGTCTAGGCAGAGAGTGTCGTCCCTGATAAGCCTGTTTGGACTGCACAGGCAAATCAGGAATGACACTTTATGCACATGCATTAAGCCCAGTTTTCCCAGAACATTGCTAAATTATTTAACATGTTTCACAGGCCAGTATTGAGAATTGCGACAATAGTCTAGGGCTTATATTCACTTTAGAAAAGTGCATCTTACAACAACCTGGCCTCTGATTTAACCCTTTGCATGCGGGGAAATTTGTCGTCTGCTAAAATGTTGTCTGCTAAATTTCTAAAATAAGCATTTTCTTCGATTTTTTTTCAAAGAATACTATCAGAATAGCAAACAGTTTGGATCCTGATGAGACGCCACGTTCTGTGGCGTCTCATCTGGATCCAAACTGTTTGCAAAGGCCTTCAAAATTCGGTTCCAGCGCTCAAAGGGATAAAGGAGGCATCACCGGCCATCGTAAATATAGCAACTATGATAATTATTTGCCTTATCAGTATCTTCTTATTGGTTTCAATGTGTGCTTTTTTATTTGTCGATAATAAGTCCTTTAGAAACAATTTATGCAGTTTGTTGTTTTCAAGTAAAGTGAAACCAATAGTTTTTGTTGGATTTTAATTTTCATGGATTTGCAGGAATCCACTCAACCCCAAAATCAAATGTTTAACAAACATTGATATCAATTCTTTTACCACACATTACCAACAATCCAGAAATGTATGGATCAAACGAATATATGTCCATCTTAAGGATTCCATTTCATTTCATGCTAACACAATTCATTGAATCCACAGTATTTGTGGAATGGGTATTTGAATACTTCTCTGTTAAGAAAAAAATTACAACATAAACCAGAGCAACTTTACCTGTACAAGGCAGTTTTTCAGCAGTAAGTACATCTCCTCCCTGGATATATAGCCATCTTCACCACGCATGGAGTACACCCCGAAACAAACTATTCAGGATGTAGATAAAATGAAATGTGCAAAAATGATGTAAAAACTAACAATTCCAGTACTGCATTACAAAATAGCATGATAGAGAAACATACATGTTCTACCTACTGTAATTCTTGTTATTGTGACTTTGTTTTCAATTTAAATTGATTTAAATTGAGTAAATATTTCTTTAAACTTTTTATTTATAATAAGTATTGATTAATTTATTATTATTTAATGAACACTCTTCAAACATCGTTATTAGATAGATTAGATAGATTTATTTTGGAGATAGCATACATACACACAATGCAATACAACAACATATACATAAAACAATATGAAGTAAAAAACTTTCATTATTGAAAGGTACATGCATAGAATGCACTATGGCATGCACACTAACGCCAAGGATTACACAAACAAGAGGGCCATGATGGCCCTGAATCGCTCATCTCTGACAAAATTTCATTAAGACATGATGAAAACTGTGACCTCTTTCATCTACACAACGTTTTACTAGAATAGGCCGGGTGACCTAATTTTTGACTCCAGATGACCCATATACGATCCAAAATCAGATATTATCAAGATAAACATTCTGACCATATTTCATTAAGATCAGATGAAAACTATGACCTCTAATGTCTACACAAGGTTTTTCTATGATTTGACCTAGTGACCTAGTTTCTGACCCCAGATGACCCAAATACAATCCCAATCCAGATTTCATCAAGATAAACATTCTGACAAAGTTTCATAAAGATCTGATAGAAACTGTGACTTCTATTGTTTACACAAGGTTTTTCTATTATTTGACCTAGTGACCTAGTTTTTGACCCCAGATGACCCAAATACAATCCCAACCCAGATTTCATGAACATAAACATTCTGACCAAATTTCATTAAGATTGGATGAAAACTGTGACCTCTACTGTCTACACAAACAAATTTTTGACGCACGCACGCCGGACGCCGGACATCACACGATCACATAAGCTCACCATATCACTTTGTGACAGGTGAGCTAAAAAGAGCAATATCCCTTATTTCCAGTGTGGTCCATGTTGTTGGTGGCACGACAAAGAGAGGCGCTAGTAATAAATGAATACTAAATACTATGTTAATCATAAATAAATACATGAAATATAATACTGAGATTCAGATCAATGAACACAACATTAATATCACATTGTAGCTTTGAAGACATGTACTATCACAGTATAATTGAGTATCACCTTAAAGCAGAAAACATCAAATGTATCAATTATGATCATTATATCACAGATTAAATTTGGATGGATTAAAAATGTAAAGCAATTGAGTTCAACAGGGAAGAAGGCAGACATATTATTGGTATGTTGTTATATGTAAGTCCATTACTCACGAAAAACAAAAACATGGAATGTAATATACTTTGTTAAAGATAAATCTTAAATGGAATGCATTTAACCGTATTTTCAGACTAATTTATTCCTTTCCTTACTGCGTCCAACAACATAATGACACAACAAGATGCTGTGTTAAAAAACCTTAGTTCAAATACAAATGTAAGGTCAATTTCATGGCCAAAATGAGTTCAGGTGATGTGAGTGTGATGAGTGTTGGATGGAAGAATCAAAGCTTTTAAGTAAGTATGTAAATCAAACATTCCATTTCAAAAGCAGGCCAATAGGTCAAATGAGATCAGGTGATGTGGGTGCTCGTATATAACATCCATGCAAGTATCAAAGCTTTCTAGCAAGCAGTATTGATGTTAGATGAAATGGGTCATTTTGAGTTTAATAGGAATTCGGTCATTCTGTATAAGTCCAAAAGTTGGTCAATATCAAGTTTAAAACAAGATGTGTTTGTGGAACACTATGTCCCCTTTTGAGCGATTTTGACCCAAATTTTTTACCTTGAAGGATGACCTTGACCTTGACAGAACTTGACCTTGGGACATTGACATTAAAGTATTTGACCTTATAGTTTGAGCGATTCTGTGGGTGCAGTTTTTTTTTTTAAATGACCTTTGACCTTGAAGGATGACCTTGACCTTGACAGAACTTGACCTCGGGACATTGACATTAAAGTATTTGACCAAATAGTTTGAGCGATTCTGTTGGTGCAGTTAAAAAATAAAATAAAAAAAAAACTTTGACCTTGAAGGATGACCTTGACCTTGACAGAACTTGACCTTTGACCTAGATGGCTGACCTTGAAGTTCAAAATTTGACCTTTGACCTTGAAGGATGACCGTGACCTTGACCTTTCACCACTCAAAATGTGCAGCTCATTGAGATACACGTGCATGCCAAATATCAAGTTGCTATCTTCAATATTGCAAAAGTATGGCCAATGTTAAAGTTTGAGCGATTTTGACCCATATATTTGACCTTTAACCTTGAAGGATGACCTTGACCTTTCACCACTCAAAATGTGCAGCTCCATGAGACACACATGCATGCCAAATATCAAGTTGCTATCTTCAATATTGCAAAAGTTATGGCCAATGTAAAAGTTTGTGCAAACCAACAAACAAACCAACAAACAAACCAACAGACAGGGCAAAAACAATATGTCCCCCAGTATAGACTGGGGGACATAATAAGGTAAGGGTGATGTAGATGTGTTGATAAATTTCATAGAAAACATCCATGCAAGTATCAAAGCTATATAGCATGAAATACATGTATATGCAAAACGAGTAACTTTGGATAGACCAAGCCAAGAATTAGAACCTTCTGTATTATTCCAATGTCAAGGTCAAAATGAGGTGAGGTGATATGGGTGTGTTGAGAGCAATCATAGATAACATCTATGCAAGTATCAAAGCTTTGTAGCAAGCGGTTTTCATGTTAGACTAAACACTTCATTTATGGTTATCCACAAATTTTAACCTTCTGAATGAGTTTAAGTCAAAAACAAAAGTCAAAAGAAGGTCAGGTGATGTAGGTGTGTTGAGAGAGCTCAAATATAACATCCTTGCAAGTATCAAAGCTTTAAAGCATGCGTTTTTGATATAAACAAAATGTGTACCAGGTAATCTACGGTAACCTAGTACGGACCGACAGAATAACAGACGGGCCAATCACTATAGGCCTCCCAGCATCAGCGCATGAAAGGTTCAGTAAATACTGGAAAATTTACCAAAATAATGTCTTGCACTTCTACATAGCATAAATAACATATCTATAAAGTTTCATGTTGATACCCAGAAAACTTAGAGACTTGCAGATGCCAGGGGACATAAGAAATACTTTCAGCCGACTATGTTTCTCAACGTATAGATTGTATACAGCATGTCTCACTCACATCTTGCTTGTTCCTCAATGGTTCCCTTCAGGAAGACGGACATTCCCAGCACCCACTCCTCCTCACTCACGTAGCCATCATTGTCCAGGTCAAAGGCACGGAACACTGAAAAACAACATAGCATAATGAATAAGGCATTTCTCTCTCATTGTCCAGGTCAAAGGCACGAAACACTGCAAAACAACATAGCTTAATGAATAAGGCATTTCTCTCTCATTGTCCAGGTCAAAGGCACGGAACACTGCAAAACAACATAGCTTAATGAATAAGGCATTTCTCTCTCATTGTCCAGGTCAAAGGCACGGAACACTGCAAAATAACATAGCTTAATGAATAAGGTATTTCTCTCTCATTGTCCAGGTCAAAGGCACGGAACACTGCAAAATAACATAGCTTAATGAATAAGGTATTTCTCTCTCATTGTCCAGGTCAAAGGCACGGAACACTGCAAAATAACATAGCTTAATGAATAAGGTATTTCTCTCTCATTGTCCAGGTCAAAGGCACGGAACACTGCAAAATAACATAGCTTAATGAATAAGGTATTTCTCTCTCATTGTCCAGGTCAAAGGCACGGAACACTGCAAAATAACATAGCTTAATGAATAAGGTATTTCTCTCTCATTGTCCAGGTCAAAGGCACGGAACACTGCAAAATAACATAGCTTAATGAATAAGGTATTTCTCTCTCATTGTCCAGGTCAAAGGCACGGAACACTGCAAAATAACATAGCTTAATGAATAAGGTATTTCTCTCTCATTGTCCAGGTCAAAGGCACGGAACACTGCAAAATAACATAGCTTAATGAATAAGGTATTTCTCTCTCATTGTCCAGGTCAAAGGCACGGAACACTGCAAAATAACATAGCTTAATGAATAAGGTATTTCTCTCTCATTGTCCAGGTCAAAGGCACGGAACACTGCAAAATAACATAGCTTAATGAATAAGGTATTTCTCTCTCATTGTCCAGGTCAAAGGCACGGAACACTGCAAAATAACATAGCTTAATGAATAAGGTATTTCTCTCTCATTGTCCAGGTCAAAGGCACGGAACACTGCAAAATAACATAGCTTAATGAATAAGGTATTTCTCTCTCATTGTCCAGGTCAAAGGCACGGAACACTGCAAAATAACATAGCTTAATGAATAAGGTATTTCTCTCTCATTGTCCAGGTCAAAGGCACGGAACACTGCAAAATAACATAGCTTAATGAATAAGGTATTTCTCTCTCATTGTCCAGGTCAAAGGCACGGAACACTGCAAAATAACATAGCTTAATGAATAAGGTATTTCTCTCTCATTGTCCAGGTCAAAGGCACGGAACACTGCAAAATAACATAGCTTAATGAATAAGGTATTTCTCTCTCATTGTCCAGGTCAAAGGCACGGAACACTGCAAAATAACATAGCTTAATGAATAAGGTATTTCTCTCTCATTGTCCAGGTCAAAGGCACGGAACACTGCAAAATAACATAGCTTAATGAATAAGGTATTTCTCTCTCATTGTCCAGGTCAAAGGCACGGAACACTGCAAAATAACATAGCTTAATGAATAAGGTATTTCTCTCTCATTGTCCAGGTCAAAGGCACGGAACACTGCAAAATAACATAGCTTAATGAATAAGGTATTTCTCTCTCATTGTCCAGGTCAAAGGCACGGAACACTGCAAAATAACATAGCTTAATGAATAAGGTATTTCTCTCTCATTGTCCAGGTCAAAGGCACGGAACACTGCAAAATAACATAGCTTAATGAATAAGGTATTTCTCTCTCATTGTCCAGGTCAAAGGCACGGAACACTGCAAAATAACATAGCTTAATGAATAAGGTATTTCTCTCTCATTGTCCAGGTCAAAGGCACGGAACACTGCAAAATAACATAGCTTAATGAATAAGGTATTTCTCTCTCATTGTCCAGGTCAAAGGCACGGAACACTGCAAAATAACATAGCTTAATGAATAAGGTATTTCTCTCTCATTGTCCAGGTCAAAGGCACGGAACACTGCAAAATAACATAGCTTAATGAATAAGGTATTTCTCTCTCATTGTCCAGGTCAAAGGCACGGAACACTGCAAAATAACATAGCTTAATGAATAAGGTATTTCTCTCTCATTGTCCAGGTCAAAGGCACGGAACACTGCAAAATAACATAGCTTAATGAATAAGGTATTTCTCTCTCATTGTCCAGGTCAAAGGCACGGAACACTGCAAAATAACATAGCTTAATGAATAAGGTATTTCTCTCTCATTGTCCAGGTCAAAGGCACGGAACACTGCAAAATAACATAGCTTAATGAATAAGGTATTTCTCTCTCATTGTCCAGGTCAAAGGCACGGAACACTGCAAAATAACATAGCTTAATGAATAAGGTATTTCTCTCTCATTGTCCAGGTCAAAGGCACGGAACACTGCAAAATAACATAGCTTAATGAATAAGGTATTTCTCTCTCATTGTCCAGGTCAAAGGCACGGAACACTGCAAAATAACATAGCTTAATGAATAAGGTATTTCTCTCTCATTGTCCAGGTCAAAGGCACGGAACACTGCAAAATAACATAGCTTAATGAATAAGGTATTTCTCTCTCATTGTCCAGGTCAAAGGCACGGAACACTGCAAAATAACATAGCTTAATGAATAAGGTATTTCTCTCTCATTGTCCAGGTCAAAGGCACGGAACACTGCAAAATAACATAGCTTAATGAATAAGGTATTTCTCTCTCATTGTCCAGGTCAAAGGCACGGAACACTGCAAAATAACATAGCTTAATGAATAAGGTATTTCTCTCTCATTGTCCAGGTCAAAGGCACGGAACACTGCAAAATAACATAGCTTAATGAATAAGGTATTTCTCTCTCATTGTCCAGGTCAAAGGCACGGAACACTGCAAAATAACATAGCTTAATGAATAAGGTATTTCTCTCTCATTGTCCAGGTCAAAGGCACGGAACACTGCAAAATAACATAGCTTAATGAATAAGGTATTTCTCTCTCATTGTCCAGGTCAAAGGCACGGAACACTGCAAAATAACATAGCTTAATGAATAAGGTATTTCTCTCTCATTGTCCAGGTCAAAGGCACGGAACACTGCAAAATAACATAGCTTAATGAATAAGGTATTTCTCTCTCATTGTCCAGGTCAAAGGCACGGAACACTGCAAAATAACATAGCTTAATGAATAAGGTATTTCTCTCTCATTGTCCAGGTCAAAGGCACGGAACACTGCAAAATAACATAGCTTAATGAATAAGGTATTTCTCTCTCATTGTCCAGGTCAAAGGCACGGAACACTGCAAAATAACATAGCTTAATGAATAAGGTATTTCTCTCTCATTGTCCAGGTCAAAGGCACGGAACACTGCAAAATAACATAGCTTAATGAATAAGGTATTTCTCTCTCATTGTCCAGGTCAAAGGCACGGAACACTGCAAAATAACATAGCTTAATGAATAAGGTATTTCTCTCTCATTGTCCAGGTCAAAGGCACGGAACACTGCAAAATAACATAGCTTAATGAATAAGGTATTTCTCTCTCATTGTCCAGGTCAAAGGCACGGAACACTGCAAAATAACATAGCTTAATGAATAAGGTATTTCTCTCTCATTGTCCAGGTCAAAGGCACGGAACACTGCAAAATAACATAGCTTAATGAATAAGGTATTTCTCTCTCATTGTCCAGGTCAAAGGCACGGAACACTGCAAAATAACATAGCTTAATGAATAAGGTATTTCTCTCTCATTGTCCAGGTCAAAGGCACGGAACACTGCAAAATAACATAGCTTAATGAATAAGGTATTTCTCTCTCATTGTCCAGGTCAAAGGCACGGAACACTGCAAAATAACATAGCTTAATGAATAAGGTATTTCTCTCTCATTGTCCAGGTCAAAGGCACGGAACACTGCAAAATAACATAGCTTAATGAATAAGGTATTTCTCTCTCATTGTCCAGGTCAAAGGCACGGAACACTGCAAAATAACATAGCTTAATGAATAAGGTATTTCTCTCTCATTGTCCAGGTCAAAGGCACGGAACACTGCAAAATAACATAGCTTAATGAATAAGGTATTTCTCTCTCATTGTCCAGGTCAAAGGCACGGAACACTGCAAAATAACATAGCTTAATGAATAAGGTATTTCTCTCTCATTGTCCAGGTCAAAGGCACGGAACACTGCAAAATAACATAGCTTAATGAATAAGGTATTTCTCTCTNACCAGAACCGGCTGATAATATGCACATCTCCTCTTGGTAGTGAAGCTTCCCATAAAGTTTCATTGAATTCCGGTAATTAGTTGCTGAGAAATAGCCCGGAAAAGAATTGCACTATATGTACAGTTAATGTAAAATTTCAAAGGGCCATAACTCTGTGAAAAATCATTCGACCAGAACCGGCTGATAATATGCACATCTTCTCTTGGTAGTGAAGCTTCCCATAAAGTTTAATTGAATTCCGGTCATTACTTGCTGAGAAATAGCCCGGACAAAAATTGTGCACGGACGGACGCACGGACGGACAGACGGACGGACAGATGAAGCGCGGACTATATGCTCCCCCCAAAAAATTGTGGGGGAGCATAAAAAGACACATTGTTACTGTAATGTTACCTGTCGCCTTTAAAAAGCCAACTGCTTATGTGTTTTATGGCCAAACTAATATCTCATTTATAAAGATGTTAAGATAAGCATATGAAAAAAACAGTCTGTAAAGTAAGTTATTTAATTAAATAAAGACAAATTCTTTTTATTATTCACAGAAATTTACTTTCACTTTTCCCGGGGGCGCCAAAAAACAAAACGTTTTAAAACAAGAGCACCGTCGAGCGGATGCCAACGCTCGGCTGTGGGTGATAGGATTTTTTTTGCCATTGACCTTGAAGGATGACCTTGACCTTGACCTTTTCACCACTCAAAATGTGCAGCTCCATGATATACACATGCAGGCCAAATATCAAGTTGCTATCGTCAATAATGCAAAAGTTATGGCCAATCATAAAGTTTTCGGACGACTACGACGACGACGACGCGGCAGACGAGAGGGCTATGAAAATACCTCAGGTTTTCTTCGAAAACAGCCGAGCTAAAAATGATGGAGAAATCTAGAGGTTGAGTAAGTTTTATATGGTTTTTGTCAAAATATTCACTTTCGGTTTAAAATCGGGCAATTAATTGCAACTTGTATATTTTTAAAGCCATGTTTGGTTGTTTTCTATTAGAAGAGTAAGTGGTTTGAGATGAACATGCATCATGGACTGAAATTATAGATATCATTTTCCTTAGTGTCATCCATTCCTAGCCGTCCCCATATTTGTGATATTATGACATATTTCTGCGGTATTGAATTTAAAATTTTGTTTTGAAAAAAAATAGAGAAAATTAATCAATATTTGATACACATTGTAAATGCCAATAATTTTGAAAATATTCTCTTTTAAACAGTATGTTGATGTCCATAAGTCTGTAAGATTTATTTATTGATTTATATCATAATTATAACAAAGGTTGTCGGTTTTCCTATCAAAATATTGAATGAACAGATTGATTACAGAGGGGGTAATCATGTGGTAGTCAAGATGGTTACATCCATGCCGAGACAGGAATTTTTCGACGTTTTATGCCCTTTATTATGTTTATTATTTTTTTTAATTCCCCTCAATTTCCAGCCATTTCAGCAAGAAAGTTATAAGAGTTTATTTTGTGATTACATCTTCTGGATAAGAAAGATACTAACACATCATGGCTGCTAGGGTGCCTTTCTAGGTTTGCATGTTACAAAGGAGATATGTGATGAGGTAATTATTTTGATTAAAGAGGTTATTAAGAAATAAGAACATTTAATCAAATGTCTCACCTGTGTTGAAATTGTTTCTTTTCAGTATACAATATATAAGTGGTCCAATGTAAAGGAAAAGAGGCTAGTTTTTAGTTGTCCTGCAACAAGGTCAAATATCCCAACTAGTTTTACCAAATGTTAAACTTTTGGCAACTTTATTTAGTTGTTCTTAAATGCTTTGAGCTTTCATGAGAACATACGTACTGCTCAAAAATTTTCCTGTTACATGTAAAAACAAGGCTTGTCACCATAGGATGACATATGCCCCCATTTTCCACATTTTTCTAAACCTAAAAGCAAAGTGTTTTTCACATTTTTCGAAACCTAAACGCAAAGTGTGACGGAATTTCAGACAGACAGACGGACAGTGCGATCACTATATGCCCACCTTCGGGGGCATAAAAATATGTATCATGCATGTCTATAAAATTGAGTTCAATCAACCTAATACATCATAACAATCACAAAACCTATAACCATCGACATCAATTTGTGTGTCTTTTGTGGAGAAATACTCAAAACAATAAATGTTATCAAACTGAAAGCCAAAGCTTTGAATTGAAGATACAGTCTATCTTCTGGAAGTTCCGGAGATATTCAATGTATTATGATTTGTTGATCAGACAAGAGATCTAGTACGCGGAGGATTCTGGAGATAGTTGATATTTTCGAATTAGGCACAACAATTGTTCTGACATGCCATCTTTTAATAACTATACCTCTTAAAATCATCCTTTGCTACTTAAATAAAATTTTACTTCATTTCAGAATTTTTAATGCGGAGCTTTATTTTAGAACTTTTTTATATATGTTTTTAATTTAACCTTTATTTAAGTGTATCAATGAATGATTCGATAAGTATTTGTGTACAGAATTTTGAGTTGCAAGCTTCGAAAGTGCACCCATCCATAAATTTAATTTAAATTTCGGGCGATATAAATTCAAAACATTTCATTGTTTCATTTCAATTTGCTTGTTGGTTGGTTATTATCATAAAAAGAACACCAATGCGCGCAAATTTCCTAACAGGATTTGTATATGTTAAGTGGGAATATCCCCAGCTTTGGACAATTTTGATTATGTCGTCACTCACACTGCGTACCTGCATGTTAAATTTAAATTTTGTTTTTCCTTTTTTGAATTCTTAAACACATTTAATAATATCTGCCAGAACTGCTGTTTAAAAAATTAATGTGAGTAGTTTGTGTTTTGTTGTGCATAGAACAATGAACTTATATATCCGTGTAAGGTCATAAATCCATGAGGTCAATTGTCCTGGCATTTGAAATATCCTGATTTGACCTGAATAATTATAGCATGTCTGAATTGAACTGCCTAATAAGTCAAGAGTATAATAAAAAACAAAATGGAAAGACAAAAGTCTCGACCTATGATTGATTATATACGGGAGTATGCAAATTCTTCATGAACATACATGATTTTCTTGTTCAGGTAACAGTGGTATTTTTAAATTTTAGTGAAAACACAAATTAGATCTAGTGGTAAAAAATAAGATTTGGAAGGGTTGCGGGAAACATAACTTTGTTTGTGCCTTACTTGTTTTACATGCTTTTAACAATCCAGAAAGNCTCCTCTTGGTAGTGAAGCTTCCCATAAAGTTTCATTGAATTCCGGTCATTAGTTGCTGAGGAATAGCCCGGAAAAGAATTGCACTATATGTACAGTTAATGTAAAATTTCAAAGGGCCATAACTCTGTGAAAAATCATCCGACCAGAACCGGCTGATAATATGCACATCTTCTCTTGGTAGTGAAGCTTCCCATTAAGTTTAATTGAATTCCGGTCATTTCTTGCTGAGAAATAGCCCGGACAAAAATTGTGCACGGACGGACGCACGGATGGAAAGACGGACGGACACATGAAGCGCTGACTATATGCTCCCCCCAAAAAATTGTGGGGGAGCATGAAAAGACACATTGTTACTGTTATGTTACCTGTCGCCTTTAAAAAGCCAACTGCTTATGTGTTTTATGGCCAAACTAATATCTCATGTATAAAGAGGTTAAGATAAGCATATGAAAAAGTCTGTAAAGTAAGTTATTTAATTAAATAAAGACAAATGCTTTTTATTATTCACAGAAATTTACTTTCACTTTTCCTGGGGGCGCCAAAAAACAAAACGTTTTAAAACAAGAGCACCGTCGAGCGGATGCCAACGCTTGGCTGTGGGTGATTGGATTTTTTTTGCCTTTGACCTTGAAGGATGACCTTGACCTTGACCCTTTCACCACTCAAAATGTGCAGCTCCATGAGATACACATGCATGCCAAATATCAAGTTGCTATCTTCAATAATGCAAAAGTTATGGCCAATGTTAAAGTTTTCGGACCACTACGACGACGACGATGCGTCAGACGAGAGGGCTAGGAAAATACCTCGGGTTTTCTTCGAAAACAGCCGAGCTAAAAATGATGGAGAAATCTAGAGGTTGAGTAAGTTTTATATGGTTTTTGTCAAAATATTCACTTTCGGTTTAAAATCGGGCAATTAATTGCAACTTGTATATTTTTAAAGCCATGTTTGGTTGTTTTCTATTAGAAGAGTAAGTGGTTTGAGATGAACATGCATCATGGACTGAAATTATAGATATCATTTTCCTTAGTGTCATCCATTCCTAGCCGTCCCCATATTTGTGATATTATGACATATTTCTGCGGTATTGAATTTAAGATTTTGTTTTGAAAAAAAAAAGAGAAAATTAATCAATATTTGCTACACATGTGTAAATGCCAATAATTTTGAAAATATTTTGTCTTTTAAACAGTATGTTGGTGTCCATAAGTCTGTAAGATTTATTTATTGATTTATATCATAATTATAACAAAGGTTGTCGGTTTTCCTATCCAAATGTTGAATGAACAGATTGATTACAGAGGGGGTAATCATGTGATAGTCAAGATGGTTACACCCATGCCGAGACAGGAATTTTTCGCCGTTTTATGCCCTTTATTATGTTTATTATTTTTTTAAATGCCCCTCAATTTCCAGCCATTTCAGCAAGAAAGTTATAAGAGTTTATTTCGTGATTACATCTTCTGGATAAGAAAGATACTAACACATCATGGCTGCTAGGGTGCCTTTCTAGGTTTGCATGTTACAAAGGAGATATGTGATGAGGTAATTATTTTGATTAAAGAGGTTATTAAGAAATAAGAACATTTAATCAAATGTCTCACCTGTGTTGAAATTGTTTCTTTTCAGTATACAATATATAAGTGGTCCAATGTAAAGGAAAAGAGGCTAGTTTTTAGTTGTCCTGCAACAAGGTCAAATATCCCAACTAGTTTTACCAAATGTTAAACTTTTGGCAACTTTATTTAGTTGTTCTTAAATGCTTTGAGCTTTCATGAGAACATACGTACTGCTCAAAAATTTTCCTGTTACATGTAAAAACAAGGCTTGTCACCATAGGATGACATATGCCCCCATTTTCCACATTTTTCTAAACCTAAAAGCAAAGTGTTTTTCACATTTTTCGAAACCTAAACGCAAAGTGTGACGGAATTTCAGACAGACAGACGGACAGTGCGATCACTATATGCCCACCTTCGGGGGCATAAAAATATGTATCATGCATGTCTATAAAATTGAGTTCAATCAACCTAATACATCATAACAATCACAAAACCTATAACCATCGACATCAATTTGTGTGTCTTTTGTGGAGAAATACTCAAAACAATAAATGTTATCAAACTGAAAGCCAAAGCTTTGAATTGAAGATACAGTCTATCTTCTGGAAGTTCCGGAGATATTCAATGTATTATGATTTGTTGATCAGACAAGAGATCTAGTACGCGGAGGATTCTGGAGATAGTTGATATTTTCGAATTAGGCACAACAATTGTTCTGACATGCCATCTTTTAATAACTATACCTCTTAAAATCATCCTTTGCTACTTAAATAAAATTTTACTTCATTTCAGAATTTTTAATGCGGAGCTTTATTTTAGAACTTTTTTATATATGTTTTTAATTTAACCTTTATTTAAGTGTATCAATGAATGATTCGATAAGTATTTGTGTACAGAATTTTGAGTTGCAAGCTTCGAAAGTGCACCCATCCATAAATTTAATTTAAATTTCGGGCGATATAAATTCAAAACATTTCATTGTTTCATTTCAATTTGCTTGTTGGTTGGTTATTATCATAAAAAGAACACCAATGCGCGCAAATTTCCTAACAGGATTTGTATATGTTAAGTGGGAATATCCCCAGCTTTGGACAATTTTGATTATGTCGTCACTCACACTGCGTACCTGCATGTTAAATTTAAATTTTGTTTTTCCTTTTTTGAATTCTTAAACACATTTAATAATATCTGCCAGAACTGCTGTTTAAAAAATTAATGTGAGTAGTTTGTGTTTTGTTGTGCATAGAACAATGAACTTATATATCCGTGTAAGGTCATAAATCCATGAGGTCAATTGTCCTGGCATTTGAAATATCCTGATTTGACCTGAATAATTATAGCATGTCTGAATTGAACTGCCTAATAAGTCAAGAGTATAATAAAAAACAAAATGGAAAGACAAAAGTCTCGACCTATGATTGATTATATACGGGAGTATGCAAATTCTTCATGAACATACATGATTTTCTTGTTCAGGTAACAGTGGTATTTTTAAATTTTAGTGAAAACACAAATTAGATCTAGTGGTAAAAAATAAGATTTGGAAGGGTTGCGGGAAACATAACTTTGTTTGTGCCTTACTTGTTTTACATGCTTTTAACAATCCAGAAAGAGAAAGAAAGGTGTGCCTAAGAAAGAAGTCCCAATATAAAGAAGACTTGACTTTGTCCACACCAATAACATACACATTTTCATGAACCGTTGACATGTTTGAAATTTTGGATTTATATCATTATTATGGGAGCACACCATATCAGGTTTGTTGTTTTAATTTGGGAATAAGTGATATATTTATAACCTGTTTGTGTTTATTTATGCCAGAAAATAGTTTATGTTGATAACATTACCGATTAAATTGCCGACAGGATTTCAGGTGGCTGAAGTTTACATGAAAAAAGCCGCTATCAATTGCAACTCCAAGCGACCTGGAGGGTCAATAGCTTGGAGTTGGATTATTGTAACTACCACTTTCCTCCTTCAGTAACCCCTCGCTATCATATTCATAAGCGCTGCTGGAAGTTGGAACTATCTTCTACTTATATAATATGCAATGGTACACATTTTTAAAACATGTAAAAAGAGCTAAGCCTCTTTATCCCTCCCCACGCTTTTGAAAAGCGTGGGGATATTGTGGTTATCTCCGCCGTCCGTTTGTCCGTCTGTCCTGGCCACTATCTCCTACTACACTATTAGCACTAGAACCTTGAAACTTACACACATGGTAGCTATGAGCATATGTGCGACCCTGCACTATTTGGAATTTTGATCTGACTCCTGGGTCAAAAGTTATGGGGGTTGGGGTGGGGCCGGGTCAGAGATTTTCACTCATTTTTTTAGGTTATTTTACATTAACTTCTTCATTTCTACACCGATTCACTTTAAATTGATACTGAATCTCTCTTATGACAATACAGTCAATCTCAACTATGCATGGCCCCATTACCAACCCTGGGGCCCCGCCCACATAGTCCACATCCACCCAAAATTGCCTTTTACTATAATTTCTTCATTTCTACACAGATTCACTTCAAATTGATACTGAACTTCTCTTATGACAATACGCTCAATCTCGACTATGCATGTTCCCATTACCAAAGCTGGGGCACACCTAGGTCAAACATTTGGCGTGGGGATACGCGTCGACCTCTGCCGCACCATTTCTAGTTTTAAATTTGTATTTGAAGGACAGTAAACCGGACAATATAGTGTGTTATGTTTGAAAAAAGTAAAGAACAAACATTAACATAAACGCCCGTGCTACTTTTGCGGGTACTACATGATGTAGTAACTAAACCGACGAATAAATGATATCCGAATTCGCGTACACTTCGCGCACCTGTAATCATTAATTGAATACTAATTTAACAGGAGAATAAAAAAAAATACACAGTACATACAATGACAATTTTTCATTTTGCACAAATGGTCTGCTTTATGTGCCATTTCCTGTCGCTTGATACCGAAGTTTTTCTTGGATTTTGCTGGCATATTGATTTGTTGTCGATAGTGACCTAGTAGCTGGAGTTGAGAATAAGAAATGGATAAAACGAAAATAATATCCAGATTTTTACTGAAGTAATTGAGCATGTTTCAACATATGAATCGTATGAAAACATCTTAATTAAAAATTATTTTAAATAAAATGGTTTTTTGTGCCTAGTTAAATGAAACAAATAAAACAAGAAATAACTTAATATAATGTGTTCGTTCAAAATATCGGTCGACAATTGTTAATTTTTGACAATCTTCATGTTGCTATGGGCAGCATTTAGGCTACAAACTACTATGTTTGAATTTGTATAAATTAAGCAGCGTGCAAAAAAAGTAGCGTGTTGACTGTTTTCCCCTAAATAAAGACCATTTGTAAAACAAAGATCTTTCCTCTTTTTAAGTAGATATTTAGCTAATAACAATGTAACATCGATGAAATCGTTAAGAAGAAATATTTACCATGTCCAAAATAGTGTTAACACATGCAGAGTTAATTTAATAAGACTCGCTCTGAGAAAACCGGGCTAAATGCATATGCACAGTTCGCACAGGCTAATCAGGGACGAATCTTTCCGCTTTCACGGATTTTTTATTTAAAGAAAGTCTCTTTAGAAAGAAAATCCAGTTGAGCCGGAAAGTGTCGTCCCTTGTTAGTCTGTTTGGACAGCACAGGATAATCTGGGACGACACTTTACACACGTGCATTAAACGCCGGGTTCCCAGATCGAAACTAATATGTTTATCAGAATTGCCCGCCAATCTTTTAGGTTGACCTTACCTGCCCGCTGGCCGGCCACGCGTCTCGCATGAGCTGCTCTGCGTTGTCGGCGGATGAATTGCGGGAACGCCGACACGTGGGCCGTGTCCGACGCCATGGATACGGGTGGGGTACAGTATGTGTTAATCCTCATAATCAGAGGGTATCACTTATGCTTAAGGATCTAGGGTAGGTGTCGAATTATTATATCAAAAACGCTTTAATACCAAAAAGTTCGAATATCCGACGGTTTGTCCGACCGTCTATTTGTCTGCATGCTTATGACAAAACCGATATTTTATTTATGTTACAAACCAATTGCCAGTGACAATCACATTGCGTAATTGTGATAAACATTTTTATTTTTATTTTGAACACATTCAAGACATTTATGGAACACCTGTTTACTGTGAAAAAAATACGAAGGATGACAAACACCTAAAACTCTTCCGGTTTCTCCGCGTAAAGATATTATACAAATGTAATATAAGACACATTTTCAGGGTGGGCGTTTTTTTTTCATCCATTTATTTCATATTTTAACAATGTGTACAACATGGTATAAAGCATATATTACACATAAAATAAGTTGTATCTGCTTATGGCATAATAAATAGAAAACATATAATTTAAAATAACATCACAGTTGATAAATCAAGCATACAGAGATAAGGGTATCACGTTTAAACGTTTAAACGGTCGCGTTTCGTGTTTTGCTCATAAAATTTACAAAAACAGTAAACGTTTAAACGACAGTCAATATCAATGTAATAAATATTGGCGTGCAAATAACGTAGCCGACAAGCCGTAGAAGTATATCGATGACAATCTGCGAAATCCGGTTTCTTGCGGTTAATCCGGGCACTACCGAATTCGGCAGTATTTTTTTTCTTATTGGTTAGCGGATGGCACGGACACAAACGGAAACTCACGGAAAATCTTCGCTACTGTCCGAAAATCTTTCAACTTCGCAACCAAACAGTGCATATGCCGTCATCTTGCAATATTTTAAGTGATTTATTAGCAAAGTAAAGCACTGCGGTAGCATGTTGAAAAGCAATAATTTAACAAAAATATATATTGATTACGTTTTTGCTAGTTAACTGGTTTTTCATTTTCTGCAGTCAAACGATATGCACATTGTATTTCATGTGCAAAATACGTTCCTTTTTTCGAAGTGTCGTTTTCGTATACGGTATTTTCGTCGAGTTTACATTATTTTCGACGTTCTTTAAATTGTTTTTATAGAATGACGAATACACATGTGGTGATACGGATGGTCTGGTTTATAAAATGTTATGGTTTTAATAAGACGTCATTGCGCGAATGGGATATGCACTGACTATAACTTCCGGAAATAATTACTCCTTTCAGTTTGAAAATGCGATGGTACTGATGCTTTTAAAACGGACATAGGGATACCGTTTAAACGGTAACGTTTCGTTTATTTCATTTCGTTTAAACGTTTAGAAAAATCTGTAAACGTGATACCCTTATACAGAGATACAGGTTTATAAAATTCATGAAATTATATAACTTATTATAAAAAATCGAGACAGTAAAATTATAATACTATTATTGGTAAATAATTGTTAAGTATATATATATATATTTAACAATTATTTACCAATAATAGTATGAAACTTTTACTGTCTCAATTTTTTATAATAAGTTATATAATTTGTAATATATATATGTGTACTAAAGATTTAAACCATGTCACAAACATTAAAATACAAGGATAGCACAAAAAAGGAAGTAAATCCTTATTTCCGTTGTGGTCCTTAATATATTTAATATAGTTGACCTAGAAACAACAACTAATTAAACATGTATGAGCAAAATTGAATGCTAAGTTAATCTTTTAATGTCATATCGTTTTACATTTGACTGGAACCAGAATTATAACTGGATCAATTGTATGTGAGAGCATGGAACGACAACTCTGCGTGGAGATTGCTGATCGACCATATGTATAGGGAAAAAAACTCGTCAACATGTGTTTCAGAAACTATAAGAGTTGCTCGTCATAAACATTTATCATATCCTCCCACAATCTCATAGGTACACAAAGAAAGTATAATTAGGCTGTTTTTTTTTATTATTATTCTAAACATTTTTACATTTTAAATAAGGAACGCGAAATAATTCACTTTCAAACCTTGTTGTCAAGATAATCTTTTATAAATCGTTATATCGTGGTACTTAGTTTGTGAACACACACGTTTACATTTCTTCGCGGGTAATTTCTACCGCATAACTGACGTCAGGTGTTACGTAAGAGTTGAATGCGATCACATATGTGCACTTTTATATGTTATATGCTATCCTTATTGTTCTATATCCTGATAAAAAAAAAATCAAAAAAGTATTTTAAATTGTGTTCATAATTTACCTTTAAACAAGTTAAAGTATTGAGTTTTATATAAGCCGTCATGCCACCAGTGCAATCATGACCAACTAAAAATGCCTTAAGTACATTCCATCGCGCACGGTATCCCGGTCAGTGTTCGTCATTTCAAAGTTATCGCCTTTACTGAGCCGAACAGATAATTATCATTGGGCCAAAAATATCTTAAGATAATTTAAGATGTTCGGCGTATGCAATAATTATCATGGACACGTAACAAGAAAATAATGGATTAATGATATTTTCTTAAACAATAACATGAAAGATACCATTTTTGATTGATTTAATAAAAATGATCACATAAAATTGACCAATATATTTAGCATGATCGCGAATATTCACGATTCTATACATAATCGAGTCAAATATCGATGTACGCCAAGGCACTAAAACAGGTCTGTTCGAAGAACGCGCGTATAAATATTTGAAATATGTATGGTTCTCGTATTGAGTGATATATTTTCTTTGCTGACTACGGAACATATCACCCATAGAACACATGGGCGTTGTATTAAATGTTTCAGTTACGTCAGATACAATAATTACCTCCGTCAATACAGCGAGTGGTCACTTGGTCACGTTGTATGGAATGCCATTCCAGAATCAGTAATCCTGAACGGCCCCGTTATAGCTCATTATAAATGTGTAACGCTACGCTTTAATTACAAAACTAGTCGCCGGTAATGAAATGCTAGCCCTTTCATTCAAGATATGCGCTTTTGATAAAAAAAATTAGTACATAAATTCATCAACTTTGTACCATTAAGTTGGCCATTTTAAAGCCAGCGTTGCTTGCAAGGGTGATAAATGATCACATATACGTGCATTTTTAACCTTATTAACCTTATTAAATCGCCACGGTCAGCGGTTGCTGTCAGGAGGTAGTTAAGGTCCTTTGTTCCTTTGTCTGCCTAATTTATCATTCTGTTGACCCACGTATAAAACAGACAAGCCGCAGAATATATGTTCAGAGCAGAAATCATTCTTGGTCAAAATTTAATGATAATTTGTTACTATTGTTGCAACTGTCGGATTCAATACTTAATAACCAAGGGTATGTTTAATTAAATCGATATTTGTTATTTCTGTTAGTATTCGTATACGTATTTGTTTTATTTTAATCTACAGCGAAAACCACAATATATATATATATATATATTTTGTATGAAATATTGTAACTTTATATGTTATATTATTATCCGATGTATCGTCTATTGGAATTAATCGGTACATTGTTTCGAATGCACAAACAATTCAACTTAACCCTTTGAGCGCTGGAACCGGATTTTGAAGGCCTTTGCAAACAGTTTGGATCCAGATGAGACGCCACAGAACGTGGCGTCTCATCAGGATCCAAACTGTTTGTTATTCTGATCGTATTCTTTGGAAAAAAATTGAAGAAAATGCTAATTTTAGAAATTTAGCAGACAACATTTTAGCAGACGACAAATTTCCCAGCATGCAAAGGG
This sequence comes from Dreissena rostriformis, assembly GCA_007657795.1. Classification (NCBI taxonomy): domain Eukaryota; kingdom Metazoa; phylum Mollusca; class Bivalvia; order Myida; family Dreissenidae; genus Dreissena; species Dreissena rostriformis. The sequence continues at coordinate 16,200 of VMBQ01006431.1, read as the reverse complement.
TTAAGTTCGTTGTTGATGCCAATATGAGTCCCAATGTTCTTATCAGGGAACATGACAAGTGATATATGTAATCTTAAAAAATATCAAATTTTATATCGCCTTGTATTAATCGTATTTCTTTTGACTTATTAGATGTATTATTAACAATTTTCCGATGAGGTGACAGTTTATTTGTTCACATAATCTAATCCAGTAGGGTATATACAATTTTGAATTGACGAGTGTTTTTAGAAAATGTTTATGAAATGCAAGTCCATGCTGTTTTGTTTTGCCGTTAGCATAATTGTACATGCATTACCAATCCTCAGATGAAGGTCTACCTGCTCGGCACGCTCTTCCTGTTGGCTGTACACCAGGCGGCAGGACAGGGTCTGTTCGGAGCTTCAGCCGCCGGGGGCGGTGAGCCGGCTGAGGGTGCCGAGGGCGCTGGGGGAGCTGGTGGGGAGGGCGGTACCAAGCCTGGTGGCATTCTGTCGGCGCTGTTTGGTGGAGCGGCCGGTGGCGGTGCTGGTGGTGAAGGCGGAGAGGCGGCCGAAGGAGCCGCCCCGCAAAAAAATCCGAGTACGTGGCTTATAATTACTGAATCTTGAAATCACATATCTTAAAACAGGAAAAAATAGACGTCATTAATTGTTTATAATAGCAAACTTGACGAAGGCCAACGTGGCAAAAAGTTTGTTCTAATTGAAATGCATGGTAACATATTTTCTTTTGAAAGTTAAACATCTTGTTGGTAATTATCCGTGTTAGCAAATGCAAGATAAGCACATGTGCGTGTATTTTCTTCGATTAAAAATAAGAAACTCGAAACACTTATTTCAACAATGAACATTGGCGGCATTATATTATTAAAAAAATTCTTCACTATATATCCTAAGCCTTATCTCTAGATTTTCCAACATTCCTGACGACGTAATTTTCAGTAAGACGGAAACAGTCCTTTCAGTCAAACATTGAATATATCATAAATTTACTATCAGTTCCTAATCTTTTTACCATTTAGATCTTTTAAAAGCTTGGAATAATTCTCACAGAAATATAACTCGGTAACATAAAAGAGGGATTGCATACTTTACTTTTCTTATTTTCAGTGAACAACGTTTTGATGGCCGTCTTGCTTCAACAGCGGATGCAACGGATGCAACAAATGCAGCAAATGCAGCGAACGAACCGGATGCAGCAGATTCAGCGGATGCAGGGAGCGCAGCGGGCGCTGCAGGCCATTAACAGAGGGGATTCGCATGGCTACGACCACTTCTCGTGGTCCGGCGCCCTGATGCGCGCATATTTACTCGACCGAGTGATGGAACTTTTTGGCGGCATGGAGTGAAGCGAGGTGTTTGGCTGCTTAGCGACCGACCTTTTACGGTTTCCGACTATACTGAAACTATTTCCGGATGTTCTTGTTTGTGTGACGTAAAGTAATATTGATGTAAAGTACTGTTGCTTAAGATGTCTCATTTCGCATTTATTTTTTTAAAGACTGTTGTAAAGTGTAATGCAACAAAAGTACATATAGTAATATAAAGTTTGCAACGTTCTTTAATTGGCACAGAACACATCTTACTAATTATAAATTGTTAGGTATGTATTTATGAAATCCTCAACGTGTCTCTGACACGACCTATGTGTTATGCGTTAATCATAAATGATCTACTTTGCAAAGTGTAATTTACTATTGATGTTTCGAATGTTAATAAATAGTCAAAATTATTGAAACACATCACTGCTTGTTTATTGTTTTACTGAAACATGCGATTTTGAAAATTATATTATAGTAAAGACCAACCCATTTTTTGGAAACTTCCTGTTTGTGAACACGTACATCACTAATAATAGACTTAAGGAGAGGCAATGTCCTAATTCAACTAAATAAATAATCAATCATGATCATTAAATTTTCATCATCAGAAGCAGTACTAAACGTTAAGTACTTCTTCTACTATTTCTACTACTGTGTCTGTTCGACCATATTTATTTGCATAACAGATGAGACTACGCAATTTAAACATGTTGTCTAGTTCACTGGATGTATAGATGCAGGGCAGCGGTAACTTAGCATTCCCGGTCAGCTGCTGGAGCGTGTGCGTCTCGACCGGGACGAGAGTCACCCGCAGAAGATTTTCTTGAAGACTTGTCGGATAGGGGAACTTCTGCGGGCGGCTCTGCTTATCCAGCGGGTACCGTCATCCCTCGAGCCGGACGTCTTCTCTACTGCTAACTTCGCTGTCTCCCAGAACATAAGGACGGGGGTCCCCAAGCGGAAGGCTAACTGTCCGTAGGGAATGGAGATACAGAGGTCTATGGGTTGCCACTGTTGTCGCCATGAGTGGGACGGGTCTTCGCTGTCACCCAGAACGTAAGGATCGGGAGTCTACCGTACCCTAGTAGGGGACGAAGATATATAGTGGGGTGGTGTCCACTATAGTCGCCTGTAGCGGGATAGGGACAGCGAGACAGCGGATATATCCGCGTAGAAGACGGACGGGGTGGAGCTGGAGCAATCCAGGACTTCGAGGGGGTGGCTTTATGAATGTGTCCCAGGACGGCGGTACTCAGTTCGCTAAACGTACTGGGGAAATCGTTCTGGGGATCGGGTCGACGCCTGGTGACTTCAAGAGTGGCCATAAAGGCGGCACAGCGCGCTTGGAGCAGGAGGAATATCTTTGTTAGATTGTCAGCAATCCCTTGGAGGAGTAACCTTGCTCTTTTTAGGGAAACCAGGTATGAATTGTCTATAAATTGTCTACCAGCGCACATTAAGGTCTCATTGGCCATCGTGTGCTGGCCTATTTGGATCTAAATTATCTCTTTGGCGAATACCCGGGCAGCCGGGGTAAATTTGACCTAATTTTGCTCAAAATTAAATATTTCCTCCTGAAAGGTCACAGGGGCAGGTCGATACCATATGACTTCATGAAGAAGCGGGAGCAACCTGTAACTAAACTCTTAAATACAACAACGGAAACATAGAATTAAGAATGTTCGAACTCGTACACATTGATGAATATGAGTTTGTGAATCAAAAACTTAATTTGATTATCATAACGATGCATGTTGTAAAACAACAGTTTGTATTGCGAATTTGATATCAGAACTCCTCCAGCAGCGAATTGTAACATTGCATTGATTTAAATATAAACATAGTACATGTACTGATTCTACCTTGAGATATACACAGAGTTCTGATTCTACCTTGAAATACACACAGAGTACTAATTCTACCTTGAGATACAAACAGAGTACTGATTCTACCTTGAGATACACACAGAGTACTGATTCTACCTTGAGATATACACTTAGTACTGATTCTACCTTGAGATATGCACAGAGTACTGATTCTACCTTGAAATATACAGAGAGTACTGATTATACCTTGAAATACACACAGAGTACTGATTCTACCTTGAAATACACACAGAGTACTGATTCTACCTTGAAATATACACATAGTACTGAGTCTACCTTGAGATATACACAGAGTACTGATTCTACCTTGAAATATACACAGAGTGCTGGTTCTACCTTGAAATACACACAGAGTACTGAGTCTACCTTGAGATATACACAGAGTACTGATTCTACCTTGAGATATACAAAGAGTACTGACTCTACCTTGAAATATACACAGAGTACTGATTCTACCTTGAAATGCACACAGAGTACTGATTCTACCTCGAGATACACACAGAGTACTGAGTCTACCTTGAGATACACACAGAGTACTGATTCTACCTTGAGATATACACAGAGTACTGATTCTACCTTGAGATATACAGAGAGTACTGATTCTACCTTGAGATATACAGAGAGTACTGAGTCTACCTTGAGATATACACAGAGTACTGAGTTTACCTTGAAATACACAGAGAGTAATGATTATACCTTGAAATATACAGAGATTACTGAGTCTACCTTGAGATATACACAGAGTACTAAGTCTACCTTGAGATATACAGAGAGTACTGATTATACCTTGAAATATAAAGAGAGTAATGATTATACCTTGAAATATACAGAGATTACTGAGTCTACCTTGAGATACACACAGAGTACTGAGTTTACCTTGAAATACACAGAGAGTAATGATTATACCTTGAAATATACAGAGATTACTGAGTCTACCTTGAGATATACACAGAGTACTGAGTGTACCTTGAGATAAACAGAGAGTACTGATTATACCTTGAAATATACAGAGAGTAATGATTATACCTTGAAATATATAAAGAGTAATGATTATACCTTGAGATATACAGAGATTACTGAGTCTTCCTTGAGATATACACAGAGTACTAATTCTTCCTTGAGATATACACAGAGTACTGATTCTACCTTGAAATATACACAGAGTACTAAGTCTACCTTGAAATACACACAGAGTACTGAGTCTACCTTGAGATATACACAGAGTACTGAGTCTACCTTGAGATATACACAGAGTACTGAGTCTACCTTGAAATACACACAGAGTACTAATTCTACCTTGAGATATACACAGAGTACTGATTCTACCTTGAAATACACACAGAGTACTGATTCTACCTTGAGATACACACAGAGTACTCAGTCTACCTTGAGATACACACAGAGTACTGATGATTCTACCTTGAGATACACACAGAGTACTGATTCTACCTTGAGATACACACAGAGTACTCAGTCTACCTTGAGATACACACAGAGTACTGATGATTCTACCTTGAGATACACACAGAGTACTGATTCTACCTTGAGATACACACAGAGTACTCAGTCTACCTTGAGATACACACAGAGTACTGATGATTCTACCTTGAGATACACACAGAGTACTGATTCTACCTTGAGATACACACAGAGTACTCAGTCTACCTTGAGATACACACAGAGTACTGATGATTCTACCTTGAGATACACACAGAGTACTGATTCTACCTTGAGATACACACAGAGTACTCAGTCTACCTTGAGATACACACAGAGTACTGATGATTCTACCTTGAGATACACACAGAGTACTGATTCTACCTTGAGATACACACAGAGTACTCAGTCTACCTTGAGATACACACAGAGTACTGATGATTCTACCTTGAGATACACACAGAGTACTGATTCTACCTTGAGATACACACAGAGTACTCAGTCTACCTTGAGATACACACAGAGTACTGATGATTCTACCTTGAGATACACACAGAGTACTGATTCTACCTTGAGATACACACAGAGTACTCAGTCTACCTTGAGATACACACAGAGTACTGATGATTCTACCTTGAGATACACACAGAGTACTGATTCTACCTTGAGATACACACAGAGTACTCAGTCTACCTTGAGATACACACAGAGTACTGATGATTCTACCTTGAGATACACACAGAGTACTGATTCTACCTTGAGATACACACAGAGTACTCAGTCTACCTTGAGATACACACAGAGTACTGATGATTCTACCTTGAGATACACACAGAGTACTGATTCTACCTTGAGATACACACAGAGTACTCAGTCTACCTTGAGATACACACAGAGTACTGATGATTCTACCTTGAGATACACACAGAGTACTGATTCTACCTTGAGATACACACAGAGTACTCAGTCTACCTTGAGATACACACAGAGTACTGATGATTCTACCTTGAGATACACACAGAGTACTGATTCTACCTTGAGATACACACAGAGTACTCAGTCTACCTTGAGATACACACAGAGTACTGATGATTCTACCTTGAGATACACACAGAGTACTGATTCTACCTTGAGATACACACAGAGTACTCAGTCTACCTTGAGATACACACAGAGTACTGATGATTCTACCTTGAGATACACACAGAGTACTGATTCTACCTTGAGATACACACAGAGTACTCAGTCTACCTTGAGATACACACAGAGTACTGATGATTCTACCTTGAGATACACACAGAGTACTGATTCTACCTTGAGATACACACAGAGTACTCAGTCTACCTTGAGATACACACAGAGTACTGATGATTCTACCTTGAGATACACACAGAGTACTGATTCTACCTTGAGATACACACAGAGTACTCAGTCTACCTTGAGATACACACAGAGTACTGATGATTCTACCTTGAGATACACACAGAGTACTGATTCTACCTTGAGATACACACAGAGTACTCAGTCTACCTTGAGATACACACAGAGTACTGATGATTCTACCTTGAGATACACACAGAGTACTGATTCTACCTTGAGATACACACAGAGTACTCAGTCTACCTTGAGATACACACAGAGTACTGATGATTCTACCTTGAGATACACACAGAGTACTGATTCTACCTTGAGATACACACAGAGTACTCAGTCTACCTTGAGATACACACAGAGTACTGATGATTCTACCTTGAGATACACACAGAGTACTGATTCTACCTTGAGATACACACAGAGTACTCAGTCTACCTTGAGATACACACAGAGTACTGATGATTCTACCTTGAGATACACACAGAGTACTGATTCTACCTTGAGATACACACAGAGTACTCAGTCTACCTTGAGATACACACAGAGTACTGATGATTCTACCTTGAGATACACACAGAGTACTGATTCTACCTTGAGATACACACAGAGTACTCAGTCTACCTTGAGATACACACAGAGTACTGATGATTCTACCTTGAGATACACACAGAGTACTGATTCTACCTTGAGATACACACAGAGTACTCAGTCTACCTTGAGATACACACAGAGTACTGATGATTCTACCTTGAGATACACACAGAGTACTGATTCTACCTTGAGATACACACAGAGTACTCAGTCTACCTTGAGATACACACAGAGTACTGATGATTCTACCTTGAGATACACACAGAGTACTGATTCTACCTTGAGATACACACAGAGTACTCAGTCTACCTTGAGATACACACAGAGTACTGATGATTCTACCTTGAGATACACACAGAGTACTGATTCTACCTTGAGATACACACAGAGTACTCAGTCTACCTTGAGATACACACAGAGTACTGATGATTCTACCTTGAGATACACACAGAGTACTGATTCTACCTTGAGATACACACAGAGTACTCAGTCTACCTTGAGATACACACAGAGTACTGATGATTCTACCTTGAGATACACACAGAGTACTGATTCTACCTTGAGATACACACAGAGTACTCAGTCTACCTTGAGATACACACAGAGTACTGATGATTCTACCTTGAGATACACACAGAGTACTGATTCTACCTTGAGATACACACAGAGTACTCAGTCTACCTTGAGATACACACAGAGTACTGATGATTCTACCTTGAGATACACACAGAGTACTGATTCTACCTTGAGATACACACAGAGTACTCAGTCTACCTTGAGATACACACAGAGTACTGATGATTCTACCTTGAGATACACACAGAGTACTGATTCTACCTTGAGATACACACAGAGTACTCAGTCTACCTTGAGATACACACAGAGTACTGATGATTCTACCTTGAGATACACACAGAGTACTGATTCTACCTTGAGATACACACAGAGTACTCAGTCTACCTTGAGATACACACAGAGTACTGATGATTCTACCTTGAGATACACACAGAGTACTGATTCTACCTTGAGATACACACAGAGTACTCAGTCTACCTTGAGATACACACAGAGTACTGATGATTCTACCTTGAGATACACACAGAGTACTGATNTTTTATTGCGTCATACGCAGTCATGTAAAAAACGTGCTTCACGGGGACTTTCTGAAACCGGGCAAAAATGAAAGTGAATTTCTGTTAACAATTACTCGGCGTTTGCATGTAAATAAATCGTCTGGATTATTAAATTAATTTCTCTCACACGTGCGAACATAAACTGCTTTTAATTTTTTACTCAGCGATGTTGGACTTCAGATGTGTGAACAACTATCCTTTGCCCTTACGCAGCGGGAAATAATGACGTAGTAGATTAAAGTCAATTAACAACCACATTAAACAATGCCGCCTTTTCGGTTTGACCGCGAACGTGAGACAATCGATATGATAACAGGACCCCTGTTAATTGATCGATTTTGACACGTAGCGTAGTCTGCCTATTCGGGTAGGCATTGTCATGGAGACGCTGCATATATACACAGATTCGAGGTGCAGTTAAGCCTAAGATAAGGTACATGTATATATGGATTTTTGTAAATTCCAGGACATTTGACAGATTTCCGGGACAGCAGGACAAGTTCTTCATTTCCGGGACTGTCCCGGACAATCCGGGACGTATGGCAGGTATGCACATAAGACAGGTTAACAGTGTATGCATAAACAATGATCTACAGGGTAACAATATGAATCGTGTTCTGAGAAAACTGGGCATAATGCATGTGCGTAAAGTGTCGTCCCAGATTAGCCTGTGCAGTCTGCACAGGCTAATCAGGGACGAAAATTTCCACTTTTATGGAATTTTTCATATAAATTATGTCTCTTCTTAGCAAAAATCCAATTTAGGCGGAAAGTGCCGTCCCTGATTAGCCTGTGCTGAATGCACAGGCTGATTAGCCTGTGCCGAATGCACAGGCTAATCTGGGATGACACTTTACACACATGCATTAAGCCTAGTTTTCTCAGAACACGATACATATATAGATGGACCAAGATCTACATGGAACTACATATCATTACTAGCTCAAAAACGTACCTCTCTTGTACTTGTGTCATTATAAAAAGATAAATGTAACCTTAACCTGATGGACCATGCCAAAAGGCGACCGTTTCAAAAAAATATTGATAATTAAGACTAATAAGCCAATTACCAGGAAATAATTGAATTGCATACTTTTGCATCCACATCCATTCTTAAAAGAAATTAGTGAATACAAGGGTTCATCTTTATAGCTTTTTCATTCATACAATACCTCTTTCTTTATGTTCATATATTACAATTTTTACAAATGTACTTTTAACATATGGTATGTGTAATTACATGAAAAACAAGGCTTGTCACCACAGGATGACATATGCCCCCTTTTCCACATTTTTCGAAACCTAAACCTAAATTTCAGACGGACAGACAGACGGCCAGTGCGATCATTATATGCCCACCTTCAGGGGCATAAAAATCATTCTTAAGTTTGAATAAGACAGAGAGTGTGCATCTAATGGAAGTGACAAATTGTAACACAAGACATGAGTGTTAATAAAACTGATTAATTCATAAAAGTTAATAAGTGGTTACCAGTTGGTTAAATACACGACCTTACACGAGATGAAGTAATTGCAAGTGACTAGAACATGCTGAACACATGAACAGAATGATCCACTGGGAGGGGGTGGGGGTAAGAAGTGACCCCTGTGTGATGTGACAATTACAACTGAACTGTTTACATATTTTGTTTAAAGATTTAGCTCGCAAACATTCACCCGATACTTGGGAACTCTTGATAACTGTTGCATACTCAGAGGAAGTTTCTGAAAACTTATAATAAGTCTTAGAACAACAAAGTACATCATAAAATCTGCTACTTCAGTTTTATCCAGGAGTTTAACAGTAAGTACAGAGACAGTCACTGTCAGATATTGGAAATCTCTATAACAAGATTAACAGCTTACTTGAGACCAGAGTTACCAAACTTGAAATGTTTTCTACTGTTCACTTCTAAAGAAATTACAGTCCTGATTTTCACCCTTATATTTTTACACATATTCATAATAGGAACAGCTTAAACTGTGTATACCAATATCTATACACAGACAGTTAAGCATACTTAAATAGGAAATATAACAGGTTCTTACAGTTCTGTAGCAAAATTTCACAGTATACACTCCATTTGCACTCATCACTATTTGTGGCGTGTTCTGACAATACTGGGCAAAATGCTTGTGCATAAATTGTCATCCCAGNATTAGCCTGTGCGGACTGCACAGGTTAATCTGGGATGACACTTTACGCACAAGCATTTTGCCCAGTTTTCTCAGAACACGACACATTTCAGTAAACATGCCAGTCATTCAACTCAGTGTGAATTCAGAAAAAAAAATGCATTTCAAATACAAAGTGCCCCACTTTAAATATCACCAAGAGTTTACCAAATTAAATACACCTTAACTGACTACACAGATATATTCTACTGAAATCACACATGTTCAGTGCACAATTACTGTATCTGCTCAATGAATCTAGATGAGATACAATAGTTTCACACTCAACGTTCCTTGAATATACTCAAACAGTTATCCTCTGATGCCCTCAACATAAAACGCCTTACGCTCTTATGAATGTCATCTGATACATATATTCAAAATATTTTCTCGTATATACACATTTAGAAGGCCAGTCTTGCTGCTAGACTGAGTTATATAAGTTTGTGTGTAGAAATTTCTTCAACTAACGTGTATGAAATGTAAAGTAGATAGAAAATTTTCACGAGCACATATTGACATGTAGTCCAGTAAACTGTAACGACTTCTAAAGTGGAGGGCCTTCCATGTCTTTACTTTATGCAATGACTGAAAAAGAGTGGACTCGTCAACATATGTACTTTACACAATGACTGATAAACAGGCAAAGTGAGGAACACTCAACATACACATGTCAATCAATGACTGCCAAAGTGAAGAAGTTCTGGACATTAAAAAGGTAAAGCACTGGCTGTGAAACTGTGAACTAGTTTCCCGTTGTTTATCTCCTCCTGCGGCAGACTCGTTTGTGTTCTCTGTGCCAGTGCTCTTGCTGACAGTTCACGCTGCAGTAGGACGTGTTCCAGCAGCAATGGTACATGGCCTCCTCCTCACAGTTGTAACACTGGAATGGCAAACAGGGACACATTGGTATGCAATCATACATTGAATTAAAATATACTTGTACTCAACAGTCCTACTATGGAGGCAATTTTTTGTACACATGTGTATACAAATTACAAGAAACATGGCATCTTCCTCACAGTTGTAACACTGAAAGGGCAAACAGGGACACATTGGTTTACCATTTTACATTACATTTATATATAAGCCTCGCTTTGTGAAAAGGATTTAAATGCATGTGCGTAATTGCCTCCAAGATTAGCCTGTGCAGTCCGCACAGGCTTATCAGGGACAACAATTTCCGCTTTTATGATATTTTTGGTGTTAGAAAGTCTCTTATTAGAAAAATCCAGTTTAGGCGGAAAATGTCTTCCCTGATAAGCCTGTGCAGACTGCCCATACCCATAAACACATACCCAACTCTAACAACAAGGATTTAGAAAACCAGGTTAAAAAAATTGCCTGAATATTTGCAAAAAATATATTAAATAAACCAGGACTTCACGATTGTTTGGTGACCTGTCCACAGGAGCAGTAGGGGTAGGGGAGGGAATGAAGAAAAAAGGTGTGGGGAAAAGCACCCAACTTTTCACTCAAGATCTTTCCCAAGACTTTTGTAAATAGTTTCTTACGAAACACTGACCACTCACCCAATGTTACACACTGACCACTCACCCACTGTTACACACTGACCACTCAACCACTGTGACACACTAACCACTCACCCACTGACCACTCACCCACTGTGACACACTGACCACTCACCCACTGACCATTCACATACTGTAACACACTGACCACTCACCCATTGTTACACACTGACCACTCAACCACTGTTACACACTTACCACTCACCCACTGTTACACACTTACCACTCACCTACTGTTACACACTGACCACTCACCCACTGTTACACACTGACCACTCACCCACTGTTACACACTGACCACTCACCCACTGTAACAAACTGACCACTCACCCACTGTTACACACTGACCACTCACCCACTGTAACAAACTGACCACTCACCCACTGTTACACACTGACCACTCACCCA
>VMBQ01006430.1:32192-56152 GCA_007657795.1 Dreissena rostriformis | reverse complement strand
CATTATTGGATATACTGTAGTGTCAAAAAATAATGAACTTTTATCAATAAAAGTGACAGCACTGATACAAATTCAAATTTACAGTGAATACATTACGGACTGCCTGTTCAAATATGCTTTAACAATGAACTTTGCAGTCTTCCTGGGGTATAAATTCAAGTAGCAGGAATTAACTTTAAAGTTCGACCCTGTATAAGTATTCTCAAAACGTAAACCAAGTATCTCCTCAAAAGATTTATCCACAACTGTTATATTATACTGATTACTGAGTCCGTTTCTCCCTAAAATGCCTTCTCCTCCAGACGCCTTTGGAGCGTCCCGGTGTATATTTGTTCGATTAAAACCGAAACACGAATAACCGTCTATATTTACACAATCATCGTTTTTCGAATGTGTTTCACACAACGTAATTATATCCGCATCTAGATCATTAATGATTCCTGTTCGAAGCTCGTGATTTTCACGTGTCCAACCGCATACGTTAATATGCGCTATTCGAATAATTCCAAAGGGTCGCGATGACTCCTAGTCGACATTACCTCGGTTGTCTTGTTGTCGACGTGGTTGAATTCTACCATTAGTATCAACCCGGAAGTTCCTTCTTTCGGGCATCTGTCGCAGTATAGCACGTGCGTTCATTTCAATCATTCTCTCCGCGTGCGATTTACAACTTTTCACATATACGTCACTATATTGCTCTAAGTCTTTAAAACACATCTTGCTTCTGAGAACTTTGAATTTTTCTTGAACATTACGGAAGGTAATTTTCACTGGCCCTGGTTTATCTTGTATTCTTGCTCGGAATCTTACTACTTTCATTATTCTAACCTGTGTTTTGACTTCATGGCCTAGGGCGTCGATCAATTCCTGAGCTTTCTTAAGTAAGTCCTCGCCGTTATCATACGGTAAACCACTTAATTATAACGGATATGTCCGTATCATATAATCAAGCGCTTGGGTTAAATTTCTCGATCTTGTAAACCGTAATTGGTTTCCATTTGATCGCCTGACGGTACACTTGTATTTGCAGTCTGTGATTGCTCTATTGTGTCGACACGATCCTTTAGTGATTGAATAGAAGACATAACCTCATCAATCCGATTTCATTGTTTCTGGACGTCCGATGAAATTTCCTTGCGTAGAGATGCCACCTGATCATTAATGTTCTTTAACATTTCATTTTTTAATCTATCCAATTTACTGTCGAACATCTTCGTCATTTCATCTTGTCCTTGTTTCAGTCCCTGCATCATGTTCATAAGCATCGCAAACTGATTACTGTCCATACCACCGCTGCTTACTTGTGGTGCACCGCTCCCTTGTTGAGCACTCGGCGTATGCCCCGTTGATATCTCCAAGGTCAAGATCACACTTTGAGGTCAAAGGTCAAAACTCGCCAAAAATGAGCTTGACCGGGCTATAACTCTCTTGCTCATTGAGAGATTTCAAAATCATTTGGATTATTTGTTCGCCATTAATAGACGGTGTGTCGTGCGAAAGAAGTACGTCGATATATATCCAAGGTCAAGGTCACACTTTGAGGTCAAAGTTCAAACATGGCCATTAATGAGCTTGTCCGGGCCATAACTCTGTTGTTCATTTAGAGATTTCAAAATAATTTGGCACATTTGTTCGCCATCATTAAACGGTGTGTCTCTCAAAAGAATGATGTCGATTTCTTAAAGGTCAAGGTCTTACTTTGAGGTCGGTTCAAAAATGGCCATTAATGAGCTTGTCCGGGCCATAACACGGTTGTTCATTGAGTTATTTCAAAATAATTTGGCACATGTATTTGTCATCATTGGACGGTGTGTCCCGCGAAAGAATAACATCGATATCTCAAAGGTCAATGTCAAACTTTGAAGTCAAAGGTCAAAAATGGCCTTAATGAGCTTGTCCAGGCCATAACTATGTTGTTCATTGTGAGATTTAAAAATACATTTGTTCACCATCATTAGACGGTGTGTCGCGCGAAAGAATTATGTCGATATCTCCAAGGTCAAGGTCACACTTTGAGGTCAAAGGTCAAAAATGGCCCTACATGAGCTTGTCCGGGCCATTTCTCTGTCGTTCAATTTGAGATTTAAAAATCATTTGGCACATTTGTTCGCCATCATTTTACAGTGTGTCGCGCGAAAGAATGACACTGATCTCTCAAAGGTCAAGGTCACACATTGAGGTGAAAGGTAAAAATGGCCATACATGAGCTTGTCCGGGCCATTACTCTGTTGTTCATTTAGAGATTTCAAAATAATTTGGCACATTTGTTCGCGATCAATGGACGGTGTGTCCCTCAAAAGAATGATGTCGATATCTCAAAGGTCAAGGTCTTACTTTGAGGTCGGGTAAAAAATGGCCATAAATGAGCTTGTCCGGGCCATAACACTGTTGTTCATTGAGATATTTCAAAATAATTTGGCACATGTATTTGTCATTATTGGACGGTGTGTCCCGCGAAAGAATGACATCGATATCTTAAAGGTCAAGGTCACACTTTGAAGTCAAAGGTCAAAAATGGCCTTAATGAGCTTGTCCAGGCCATAACTATGTTGTTCATTGTGAGATTTAAAAATACATTTGTTCACCATCATTAGACGGTGTGTCGCGCGAAAGAATTATGTCGATATCTCCAAGGTCAAGGTCACACTTTGAGGTCAAAAGTCAAACATGGCCCTAAATGAGCTTGTCCGGGCCATTTCTCTGTCGTTCAATTTGAGATTTAAAAATCATTTGGCACATTTGTTCGCCATCATTGGACAGTGTGTCGCGCGAAAGAATGACACTGATATCTCAAAGGTCAAGGTCACACATTGAGGTGAAAGGTAAAAAATGGCCATGCATGAGCTTGTCCGGGCCATAACTCTGTTGTTCATTTAGAGATTTCAAAATAATTTGGCACGTTTGATCGCCATCATTATACCCCCGTTACCATTTATAATGGGGGCTATATTGGAGTCACTTTGTCGGTCTGTCTGTTGGTCGGTCGGTCTGTTTGTCCCGAAAGTTTTTCCGATCTTCACCAAACTTAGTCTCAAGTTGTATCTAGATGATATATAGGTCAAGTTTGAATATGGGTCATGCCGGGTTAAAAACAAGGTCATGGGGTCACTGAGTGCGTTTCAAACCGAAAGTTTATCAGGACCATAACTATGTCATTTATCGTTAGATTTTAAAATGACTTCGTACATTTGTTCACCATTATTGGACGGTGTGTCGCGCGAAAGAATTTCGTCAATATATCCAAGGTCAAGGTCACACTTTGAGTTCAAAGGTCAACACTTGTCCGGACCATAACTATGTCGTTCATTGTGTGATTTTAAATCATTTGGCAAATTTGTTCACCATCATTGTACGGTGTGTCGCTCGAAAGATTCATGTCGATATCTCCAAGGTCAAGGTCACACTTTGAGTTCAAAGGTGAAAAATGGCCGTAAATGAGCTAGTCCATGCCATAACTATGTCATTCATTGTGAGATTTTAAAATCATTTGGCACATTTGTTCACCATCATTGGACGATGTGTCGCACGAAAGAATAACGTCGAAATCTACAAGGTCAAGGTCACACTTTGAGTTCAAAGGTCAAAATGGCCATAAATGACTTTGTCCGGGCCATAACGATGTCGTTCATTGTGAGATTTTAAAACCATTTGGCACATTTGTTAACCATCATTGAAAGGTGTGTCGCGCGAAAGAATTACGTCGATATCTCCAAGGTCAAGGTCAAACTTTGAGTTCGAAGATCAAACATGGCCATAAATGAGCTTGTTCGGGCCATAACTATGTTGTTCATTGTGAGATTTTAAAATCATTTGGCAATTTGTTCACCATCATTGGATGGTTTGTCGCGTGAAAGAATTACGTCGATATCTCCAAGGTAAAGGTCACACTTTGAGTTCAAAGGTCAAAAATGGCCATAAATGAGCTTGTCCGGGCCATAACTATGTCATTCATTGTGAGATTTTAAAATGACTCTATTAATTTTGTTCACAGTCATTGGATAGCGTGTCATGCGAAAGAATTCAAGAGTTCAAAGGTCAAAATGGCCATAAATGATAATGGCATAATAATTCTGAAAAATTTCCATAAATTAGCTTCTCTTCTTTTGTGGGACAGAATGCAAAATATTTGGTGTCAACAATGCAGCATGTGGGGGTATACGGCACGTCTGTGACAAAGCTCTAGTTTAGTATGGATTTTAATCTGTACAGTGGTGTTAAGTGTCAATATAGCAACAATATGAATGACGTGTAATAATACCAGTTCTGTATCCTCGGGTAACATAATGCGATATAATCCAATATCACTATCACTTGCAGAAGGCGTAATCCGATTTTAGTCCGATTCACTGGCAATTGATACAATAACGATAAAAGGTTTATTGACAAGAGTGCACGAAAATTTTCCAGATCATTCGAGTTCAAGTTCAAATTTACAAAATTTGCATCGCGGAACTATAATTAATTTATTTTAATACCAATACCTTCATCAACTTAAACACTTCAAATGTACTTTTTTTGTGGTACGTTCCTGATATTTGTTATGTCCACAAGTTACAACATTTTCAGACACTTAGCTATTTTAATTATATTTATATATTCAATAAACGTAGGAGCACAAAAACACGTCCACTTTCATATATACATACTCTGTATACTCTGCAGTTACATGTACTGTGAAACGCGTATCATCGAAGTTGCAAACTGTGACCTATTTTTGCTTGGATCAGCAAACTACGACTTATTTAATTACATGTACTGTGACACGCGTATTATCGAAGTTGCAAACTGTGACCTTCTTCGGCTTGGATTAGCAAACTATGACTTATTTTAGCTTGGATTATCAAACTGTAGAGGGCTATAAGTAAGGTATCTTCACCCTCAAATATAAAAGAGTCCACTCGAATTAAGCTTTACAATTTGAATACAGTATTACGATGGGAAAAGTAAAACACACGACAAAATTGCAGATAATTAATCTGCATCGAGCTGGCTATCGCGTGTCAGCTATAGTGAAGTCTATGAATGCAAAAGGACACAGTGTTACACGTCAACAAGTTATTAACTGGATAACACAGTATGTTCCTGGCTACTTCATCCCACAAGTTCCAATAACCTGGGAAAAGAAAATGGTGTTCAGAAAAGTTGCAGCGCAGGTCGTACAAAAGTCGTTAAGTGTGTACCCGGAACAACCAAGTAAAGATATTCACATCGAACTCAGTAAAGATGGTGCCAGTCTGTCTCTGTTAACCGTAAAAAGAGTAATTGATGCTGCCGGGTCCAAGAATGCCACCCTTAGGTACGGCCAAATGGTGAGGGACGCTAATAAGCTTAAAAGAGTTGAATTTTGCAGTCATCTCTTTTCCAGCGATGATACTATGGCCGACATAAACTTAACGGATGAAAGTTCGGTGTAACTGCATCATAATAAAAAACGTCGTACAGAACAAATGGCCAAACAAACCCCATACTCCCCAAACCAAAGCATCCTCTTAAGCTACATGTGTGGGGTGGCATTAGTTGTACGCGCAAACCAAAATAGTAATATTTGAAGGGATAATGGATAGAGAGTTCTTACGGAAGCAATTCTAATAGACGCTGCCTTACCCGTCATCCGTCACATATACCCCGATGGGCACCGGTTCCAACAGGATAACGATTCTAAACACAAGTCTAAACGAACCAGGGAGTTCATGTCCGCCAACGGCATAAATCATTGGAATATATGGCCATCTGGTAAGTTATTCAGTTTTTATATTTTAACGAATCAGTATAGTAAAATAATCCTTATAATAACATATTTGAAATAATTGAATGAGCATCCACGAATTACACAGGTTATTGTATTATTTACAGAAAGTCCTGACATCAACCCGATAGAGATGGTATGGGCGCATATGAAGCGGGAAGTAGACAAGAGTCAGCCAACAAACAAAAAAGAACTAACTAGCACCATCACGAAGTTCTGGTACAAGACCCTAAATACGGAGCTATGTAATCGCTACATAGATCATGTGTTCAAGTTAGCTCCAGTGTGTGTGGCAATGCAGAAAAAGCCTACAGGAGACATTCTTAACACCCTTTTCCCTGAATCATCAATGAGAAGAAGCTTTCGGTAATTTGTCCAGAAAATGAAATGTGAGGACATCGAAGAAAAACTGAAACTGTTGTGAACAAATACTAGAAGGCTACTGTAATACTTATTGCTTTAAGTATTGGTTAAATGTTCTGTAATGTTCAATGTTTATACGTATATACAATAAAATTACAGAACGTACCATGTTGTTTATTATAACCAATACGCATACATTTATTATAGGAATACGGATCGAACACTTGAAACATTTAATGTTTTATTTATTTCTAACAAATAATAAAATTATAATGGTGTTTACCATAGGTGTCACACCGGAGTGTTTATAAATGCGTCATAATACAGTATTAATAGTGACCAATACATATGTACATTAGATACAAAGTCAAAGTGCATATATCCTGAGTAAACCGATGTATTTTACAAACGCCTAATAAATGTGTCATAATACAGTATTAATAGTGACCAATACATATGTACATTTATGTACAAAGTCCAAAGTACATATATCCTGAGTAAACCGATTTATTTTACATCAAGATCACACAATGCAGTCCAACAATGTTATTTACATGTTGTAGTAAATTGAAGGAGTCATCAGCGCCTCATTTCCGAAGAACATATAGGATTCACTGGAGTTGTTTGTAGGCACGTGGCTTGGAGAAGGACTTGATTCCTTCCTCTTTCGGCGCAGAGCCTCGTTTACCTTGGACACCACCGAGTCCTGCCAAGACCGTTCACTCGCCACTTCCTGGATGAAAGGCAGTTGCATACTGCTTTATGGCTGATTTCCGTCTCGGGCTGAATACGCGCTTGTTCTGGTCACCATTCCAACTGATCATATGTCGCATGTTGCTGCTTCCATACAGCTCCGGATACAGCCGCTGCGTTAGACGTGCTGCTAAGTTTCCAGGAACGAGCACCCCTTGATGGTAGTTCCGGGAAACACTCGTCGTAACCACATAGCTAAACAATAAATCATAATTTCCTTTTTTGTCATACGATGTACATATATTAGGACAATATACAATGATACTCACATTGTAAATTCGATAAATGGTAGCATAAGTATTTTCAATGGGATTTACCTTTCGTATTCGGACTGCCAGTTTGAAATTCTTTTATTTCAGGCAGAGTATTTTTATCCATAATGTATTTATCTTACTATTTAGATAATATCTTTTCTATAGTCTATGCATTTTGATGGCAGCAAGCAGTGAAGACGATGATATGTAGACAATTAAGCTATGTTTAAGTTATTACCTTGCTCAAAGTCCATAACGAAGTTTTCGACGTTGACGGATACGAGGGCATCTATGACTGCGGTGAAAACCTTCACGTAGTCCTCGGTGCGTCTCCTGGACATTAGGATGAACACCATTGGCAGTTGCTTCTCCACACCGTCGTTACTAACAAACCCATGGATGGAGTCCAACTGGCCAGAAGCGAATGGATTCCCCAGAACACTGAACGTCGCATTCAGAGACCACCTCTTGCATGATGACAGGAGCTCTAGTTGTTTGTGTGTGGCGAACACCACCTGACGAGCGGTACCGCAGTAGACATCTGCCACAAGAAACTCAGGACACTTAAGAAAGTCCATGTTAATCCTAAAGTTCGAGTCAGTTGGAGGTTTGGGTCGAATTCTCTCACGGGCGCGATTTGCCTGCCTGGCAATTGGGACAGACGGTTGGTTCGAGTCAATACACCTTCTCCGCGCCTCAACTCCTATAACAGTCGAGCTCTTGTACAGCTGATCATGGGCTTCCTGCTTAACCTGAAAACTGATCCTCACTTTATTTAGCAATGCTGTTTCTGATTGTTGGGAATGTTGGCTGGGACTACGAGCACTTGTTACCGAACATGACCACAACACTGATTTATTTTGTGTCTTCTTCTTGAAGTATCTAAACTCATCACTTCCCACTAACAAGGGTTTTCCTTTCTTTGTCCCTTCCTCGAATACTTCAAACACAACCTCTGTCACTTCTAACACAGTAGTTAACAATTGTTTCGGCGGTATGTTGTTTTCTTATGTTTCTGGTTCTTCGTTAATAGTGCAATCAACGTTGAAAGGGACTACCAGTGGGTCAATCTCAGTGGCATTTATTGTGGCGTCGTCCATCTCAGTGTCATCATGTGTGTCGTTATTTGAGTCAGAGTCCATCTCTTTGTGATCGTTCGTGTAGTTGTTAGTTGATTCAGAATCCACCTCGGTAGCATCGTTGTTAGTCGAGACCGAGTCCATATCAGGAGCATCACTAGTGGTGTTATTGGATAACATAGACGTCTGTACGACGAACGTTGCGCCATAGTCGTCGGTGGGATTTCTTCTCTTACACTGCACACATGTAAAAGGAATGTCCGCTCTATTCCGTATAGCCGTGAAATATTCATCTCTGGTTATGCATGCAATTTTTAGGTATTAAAGATATACTGCCTATCACCATAAAAGTGTGCGTAAGTCTCTATCCATTTGATGCATTCAATGCTTTGCATTAATATGCCCCTAATACTTGGAAACGTTGCCAAATATTGTGTTATTACTTTCCTTGCTTTAATTTAAGTATCGTTGTTTGAACTGCTTTCAGACAAAAGTCTTGGCAATTGTCCAACAAGCGACACACTCCTTGGCAAGTGTAAAAAAAAACATACGTAAACCTTCCCAACGTTGACCCATTCCGACTTTAGAAGAAATCTAACTTATTCTTTAATGGTTACTTTTTATATTATATTTTTTCTTGTAGTAAACGTCTTTCGGGATAAGATGTTTCTGAAGTGTTGAATATCTCTTTATTCTACCACAGTCGCACACCAATAACCAACGCTTGCGCATAAGAATGAGAAGGGAGCTTACCGTGGGTTATTACCCCGATATACCAACGGTTGTTTCCTCGCACGCGCTGTGAATACATTCTACCGAATAAACTTACAAAATCTTTTCTTCTTAAAGTACTTATAACTAGACTCACGCACTGGAAGCCAAGTTAATTCTATTGTTCTGTATATAAAATAAGTTTTAACAAGAAGAAAAGGCACATTTAAGCTGTGTTAAGGGATCTAGTTATTATTTGGATTAAGTAGCATAAAATTCGGACACTTTATTTCGGATGTTATTGAAACACATTTTCGTGGTGGAATTGTCGTAGAATCGAAATAATGACGGGTAACCGTTGGTTATTGCGGTAATAACCAACGGTTACTAGTCGATTATTTCTTAAATATAGCTGTTGCCGAAATCGCCAGCCGAAGTGGGAGGAGAATAAAATACCAACAACTGTTGGTGTTTCTTTTGTGTAATTCCCCGTGCAGACAATAAGAACGAGATTAATTTGCAACAATATAGCATTGCATTATATAATGAAGATAAATAGAATAATATTTAGGAATAGATGAGTCATTTCAATAACAAACATATAACAATACAAGCAATGTAACCGCATCGAAATGTTAACAGCACAACATTATTATAATAATGATAATTATAATAAGAATAATATGAAATACCTGCAGATATATCTATATACAACTGCTAAATCAGCACATTCAAATGGCGTCTAGCTATCTTACCGTCGCTATCGTTTCCGGACAGTTGCGCAAATGATTAACAATCACGTGCTCGTGCGCATAAACGGTGTTAGCATGAACTATAACAATCATGGTTAAACACTACCAATACTACGAATACAATACTAATATGACTGGACTATGCATAGTACAATATAGTGGCTTGGTATAGTGGAAGGTTTATAACTTTTTAAATATAACATTGTATTTATTTATCCTATGACAATATCCCCCCGATGTATAAATAGCGTCCCGAAATTTAAATTTATATCAACCCCTATAGAAACTAATAAATAAATAGGGTTCTTATACTTTTAAACAAATACGCCCAAACTTTTAACTTAGAGCATGTCAGAACCGGCTATATCAGAACTATTAATTAACAAACGCATATATAGTGAAACATCTATATATTTTAAACATTCATCACAATGCTGACATAAAGCAATATTTAAATTAGTAAAGGCATGTATATAAATGATGACAAAAAACACACACAAGTGATTCATATGAACGATATTCTATATTCTATATCACAATAAAAAAAAACACGCACACACACTGTCTCATTTCACTAACGGTCAACGTTTATTTAATACAGTTTGTCATATTCCACAGGGTAAGCTGTCTCATTACACGAAATCGCTAGATGTTCTCCATTTAGGCGGATTTCGTTTCCTAGCGGAACGCCGTAAAACTGGAGCTTCGTCGGCACACGATTTATCGTAGTCCAGTACAACTGTATTTCCGGTTCTCCGATGCGGAATGACATATCGTAGTATGTCTACCAGTTCACTCTGTTGGTGCGTATTTTTAGACTGTGGAACACCGCCATTTCCGGTTAAGTCCACTCCAAAGGGTTATAACAGATTGCGATGAAGGCGACGTATGCGTTTAGCTCTCGGATCATCCCTCCTGACGTCGTAGAGTGGAATTTCAGGATTAGGTTGGCCTATAACTACATACGGCGTTTCTTCCCAGCGATCAGCTATTTTCTGCTTTCCCTTTAACGCAACATTTGGCACAAGGACGAGATCTCTAGGTTAAATGTTAGCACTTCTTGCCTTCATGTCATATTGATGCTTATTAACTTCCGCTGTCCTGTAAGCAATCTCTTTTGCCTTGTGGTATGAAGTACCTAACCGTTCACGGAGTTTTCGAGCGTATTCATTCTTGTACTTTGCACCAATATCTTCAGTGTTGAGACCTAGAAGCGCATCCACTGCTAACCTGGGGTGTCGCCCAAACATCAAGAAGTATAGTGTGTACCCAGTACTATTGTGGATAGTCGAGTTATATGCATGGACCATTTGACTCACATATTCTTTCCAGTTGCTTTTCTTATCCTTTTCTGTGTATTAAGGTTTAGTTAAACCTCTCGACCATACCATTGCCCATTGCATGATAAAGAGTAGTCCGAGATTGCTGTATGCCTGCATGTTGACAAAGCTCTTGAATGAGGCTGGATATAAAATTGGCTCCTTTATCAATATGAATTCTTTTCGGAAATCCGTAAGGAACGAAGAATTTTTCAAAAAGGACACGGGCGGTTGTACGAGCTGTCTGGTTGGTGGTAGGAAATGCTTGGGCGTATCTGCTAAAATGGTCAGTGATAACGAGGATATTCTCATAGCCACCTTTAGATCTCTCGAGACTGGGAAAATCTAAACACACCATTTCCATAGGACCAGATGTCTGAATACTGACCAATGGAGCTGCCTCTGCATGTGCATTTCGCCGAATGCACCTAGGAAAACTGGCTACGTTACGACTGATGAGAGTGTCCATACCAGGCCAGTAAAATCTCTGTTAAAATAATGACGTAGTTCGGTCCCTACCCTGATGGCCTAGATCACCGTGAAGGGCACGGAACACTTCACCCCGTAACTGTTCTGGTAGTATAAGCTGTCTATACAACTAGTTCTCATAATTGGCTATACGGTAAAGAACGCCATCCCTCAATCCCAATTTGTTCCAGTCGCTTAAATACTTCTGTGCAGCTGAAAACTTACTCGATGCCCGTTGAGGAGTCGGCCTCATGCCTTGCTGGATATGGCTTATGAGTTCGGCAATAAGTGTATCAGACAGTTGAGATTGTCGCCAATCTTTCGAACTCAATGCATATGCTTGCATGACGTCGTCCGGAATAGTTGTTTCTTGTTCAAGTTCGGCTATCACGTCGGGATCAGCTGTACTTAAACATAAAGGTGTTTCTTCGACGGTAGCCATCACATCACAGCTGTAGTCAATGCAGTTATAACATCTGTATCAGCGGGTATTCTGATGTGTCTATCCGCATCGGCATTCTGACGTCCGGTGCGATATCGCGGTGTAAACTCATAATTAGCCAATGCTGCCATCCAACGCTGACCAGTGGCGTCCAACTTGGCAGTAGTAGTGACATAAGTGAGGGGTTATTGTCAGTTACCTCTTTAAACTTGGTTCCATATAGATAATTATGGAAGTTTTCCGATATCGCCCACTTCAAAGCGAGGAATTCCAGTTTATGGGCTGGGTAGTTCTTTTCAGCTGGATTCAGAGAGCGACTGGCATAAGCAATTACCGTTTCCTTCCCATCTTGCTTTTGGTACAGGACTGTGCCATGACCTTGTGAAGAAGCATCAGTGTGCACAACAAACGGAATTTCATAGTTTGCATAAACAAGAATAGGAGGATTAACCAACTGCCTTTTTAAGTCATCAAACGTCGATTGATGCTAATCAGTCCAAACAAACGGGATTTTCTTGGACGATACACGTGATTTTTGTTTATCCCTGGGTTTGTCAGTGTGACCAATCACGCTGGTTGTTGAGAGATCTTGCAATTTTATAGTTTTTTGTAATGAAACGTCTGTAATATCCAACAAACCATAGGAATATGCGGACGTCTTTCACATAACAAGGAGTGGGCCAATTGTGCACAGTTTCAGTTTTTTCTGGGTCTGTACTTATTCCATCTTCGGACACAACATGGCCGAGATAAGTTATTTTGGTTTGAAAACATTCACATTTTGATGGTTTGATTGTAAGATTGTAGGAAACTAATCTGGCAAACACCTGGTCCAATCTCTGGATATGGTTTTGAATATCGTTGGAAAAAACGACGATATCGTCTAAGTAGATGAGGCAGTCTCGGAGATTTAAATCTCCAATGCAACTTTCCATCAATCGTTGGAAGGTTGCGGGGGCGTTGCATAACCCAAAGGGCCTACGGTTTCACTCATACAATCGAAGGCCTCCAACCTGAATCGCAGTCTTCTCCTTATCTTCCTCCTGAAGTTCTACCTGCCAGTATCCAGCTTTTAAGTCTAATTTAGAATATATTTGGACCCTGATAGCAAGTGTAATGTGTCTACAACTCGTGGTAAAGCATAATTGTCTTTCTTCGTTCTTTCATTAAGTTTCCGAAGTCGATGCAAAATCGAATTATACCATTTTTCTTTCGCACAATGACACAGTTCGAAGACCAAGGACTTGTTGATTCTCGAATTGCTCCCATGTCCAGCATTTCTTTCAGGTGTTCTCTGACTTCATTAAATACTCCAGGATGGATTCTTCGATATGGCTCTTTAAATGATGTATCATTGTTTAGTTTGATAGAGTGCCTTACGTTTGAGGTGTGTCCAAGATCCAGGGAATGTTTGGGAAAAATTGTATCATAATTTTGGAACAGCTAGCACACTTGATTTTTCTCATCATCGGTCAAATCGGTCTGTTCTAGATTTACTCCATATTGATCTTTAATATTTCCATCTTCAGCTTTTCCTTTCTTTTCAGGTGCTGTTTCAGTCTGTATCGATGCAGTCATTGGCTCGAAAACGGTTGCTTCTCGTAATACTTTGACTTCGCATAGTTGACATAGGCTCTGTCTTGCCTTGATCTTAATTGGTCTTACTGTCACGTTGCAGATTCTCACAGGTTTTCTTGCGTTCCGACCGGCGTTTTTTTTACAGAGACCACGCGTGGACAAACAATAGCACTATGAGAGTGTTCATCTTTAAATACCTCTGTAGTTGCTGCATCAGTATTTTTCATCTTCTTCACAAATCCANAAGCATCAGTGTGCACAACAAACGGAATTTCATAGTTTGCATAAGCAAGAATAGGAGGATTAACCAACTGCTTTTTAAGTCATCAAACGCCGATTGATGCTCATCAGTCCAGACAAACGGGATTTTTTTGGACGATACACGTGATTTTTGTTTATCCCTAGGTTTGTCAGTGTGACCAATCACGCTGGTTGTTGAGAGGTCTTGCAATATTATTTTTTTAATGAAACGCTTGTAATATCCAACAAACCATAGGAATATGCGGACGTCTTTCACATCACAAGGAGTGGGCCAATTGTTCACAGTTTCAGTTTTTTCTGGGTCTGTACTTATTCCATCTTCGGACACAACATGGTCGAGATAAGTTATTTTGGTTTGAAAACATTCACATTTTGATGGTTTGATTGTAAGATTGTATGAAGCTAATCTGGCAAACACCTGGTCCAATCTCTGGATATGGCTTTGAATATCGTTGGAAAAAACGACGATATCGTCTAAGTAGATGTGGCATTTAAATCTCCCATGCAACTTTCCATCAATCGTTGGAAGGTTGCGGGGGCGTTGCATAACCCAAAGGGCATACGGTTTCACTCATACAATCCAAGGCCTCCAACCTGAAACGCAGTCTTCTCCTTATCTTCCTCCTGAAGTTCTACATGCCAGTATCCAGCTTTTAAGTCTAATTTAGACAAATATTTGGACCTTGATAGCAAGTGTAATGTGTCTACAACTCGTGGTAAAGCATAATTGTCTTTCTTTGTTCCTTCATTAAGTTTCCGGAAGTCGATGCAAAATCGAATTGTACCATTTTTCTTTCGCACAATGACACAGTTCGAAGACCAAGGACTTGTTGGTTCTCGAATTGCTCCTATGTCCAGCATTTCTTTCAGGTGTTCTCTGACTTCATTAAATACTCCAGGTGGGATTCTTCGATATGGCTCTTTAAATGGTGTATCATTGTTTAGTTTGATAGAGTGCTTTACGTTTGAGGTGTGTCCGAGATCCAGGAAATGTTTGGAAAAAATTGTATCATAATTTTGGAACAGCTTGCACACTTGATTTTTCTCATCATCGGTCAAATCGGTTTGTTCTAGATTTACTCCATATTGATCTTTAATATTTCCATCTTCAGCTTTTCCTTTCTTTTTAGGTGCTGTTTCAGTCTGTATCGATGCAGTCATTGGCTCGAAAACGGTTGCTTCTCGTAATACTTTGACTTCGCTTAGTTGACATAGGCTCTGTCTTGCCTTGATCTTAATTGGTCTTGCTGTCACGATGCAGATTCTCACAGGTATTCTTGCGTTCCGACCGGCGTTTGTTTTTACAGAGACCACGCGTGGACAAACAATAGCACTATGAGAGTGTTCATCTTCAAATACCTCTGTAATTGCTGCATCAGTATTTTTCATCTTCTTCACAAATCCAGTAACCGTTCTGGTTTCCATTGGATGTAAGGTTATAGGTTTCGTTGCTGTCACTCTACCGATACACGGATTGATGGACACAACGGCTGCTTCCAACACATCAGTTAAGTTATCTGTGTTTCTGCATTGCTGAATATAACGAATCAAATTCGTTCCTAGCAGGACTGGAAATACACCATGATATTGTGGAACTGGGATAACCAATAAAACGGTAAGTAGTGGTGTAGATGTAAGTTCTGTTTCTATAGATGCTTCGATGTATCCAGTTTATGGAACCTTCATGCCATTTGCCCCTTTGAGATCTAGTTGAAAATCGTCCAAAGAATTAAATTTATGTCTTCGATTCATATTATTATAAAATTCTTCAGTGATTGAGCTGACATGTGAGCCACTGTCAATCAAAGCTTTCACAGGAATTCCGTTGATTTTGAAGTCTGTCAAATTAGGTTCTCCGACCATTCTATGCAGCATGTCTTCTTTATCATGTTGTTTATCAGTCAATTTGTCGAGGCATATGTTACTCCTGAGGCTCTCATCCGCCCCCGCGATCAGAACCTCTGTTGGTTTAAATGTTGTGTGTAAAGTGTTCCAGATCGTTGTTATGTCGGATCTTGTCTATAGTGCCCTCGAGTTTAATATTGTCCTTGATAACTTCTAAATTCTCTTCATTTGTTCATGTTTATGTTACAAGATATATGACCTCTTCTGTAGTTGGGTTGGTCGGAAGTTCGGTGTTCCCTATTTGACTCGGTTTCACCTGGTGATGGTTTCTCTTTTGACATATTATACAATTGTTCTGATTTTCACTTTCATCTCTTCGAACATTGATACTTTTTCATAGTAAACCCATGTTGCATTTCGTAAATTAGTATGCCTAATATGCCTCCAGAATCTCGTTCTTAACATCGCATCTCTCTTATCTTCTTGTATCTCATTGCGATTGATGGCTTTCTGAATAAGTGTCTCTAACCGTATTGCCCATGTCGATATATCCTCGTCCTTTTCTTGTTTGGCATTATAAAATTCTTCCATTACACTTTGGCCCATCTTGATATTACCAAAATTTGTTTCCAATGTTTTAAGTATTTCTTGCAGGCTTGCATCAGGCTTCAAAGTTGTAAGTACTTTTCTTGTCTTTCCAGCGATGGAATTTCTTATTGACTGTCTCTTGGTGGTAAATGCCAGATTTTATCATACTTGCAATTTCAACTTAAAAAAGAGGGTATATTGTTTTTGGCCTGTCTGTCTGTCATTCTGTCTGTCTGTCTGTCCAAAACTTTACTAATATTAAAGCTCTGTCATAACTTTTGCAATATTGAAGATAGCAACTTCATATTTAGTATTCATTTGTATCTCATGGAGCTGCTCATTTTGAGTGGTTAAACTTCAAGGTCAAAGTCATCCTTCAAGGTAAAAGGTAAAACAAACACATCTCTTGTTAACTATGGCCTCAGAATTTAATCTGTATGTTTGATCAACATTTCTATGTATCTTTCTATGTGACATTTTCAATTTGCTATTTCATCTATTTTCATAGTCTTCATAATTATTATATATGTTCGGTAGTTCATAATCACATTTGTCGGTATTAAAGTCTATCACAACTTTCAACCTGTTACCACGATCATGTACAACATGCTACTTGGTTTTGGTGTCAAGCCATTTCAATTCCTTGTCCACGGTATCTGTGGTAGAATCTGAACAATGCTCTGAACGTTCAAATTCATTTAATGACCCTAAGGATGCTACTTATGTCATAAATATGGCCATACTCATCAACTGTTATTATAAATATGCCCATGGTAGCTTTTCGTTTATATTTCACGTCATCTTTTTCATATTCCTCTGTGTTTATGTATTTTAACTGCGTATCATAACCACATGCTCTTTCGCGTCCCATGCTACCATCAACATCTTCCAACGCATCAAATCCTTCTATTTCTAGAATCTGTTTTTCCAAATGCCGTCTTTTTTCTTTCAACAATTCAATCTCCTTGTTTTCTCGTTCCTTTCTGATTTCATCATATTTGCGGTTTTGTAGGTCTTCTTTTTTTGTCGAGCCTTTTGCCGCATATCAACCACTCTATTTTTCTGTTTTTGCAATTCTACTAATTGTTCCTCTTCAATCTCTTTGTGTCTTTGTTTTATTCTTGCAATCTTTGCTCTCTTCTGCATTTCACTTTCTTTATTAGCAATCTCTAATTACAATTGTTACCTTCGCAACATCCTTTTATCTCTTTTAGATAAAGGATAATCCATGTATGTGCTCCCTTCGTCCGAATTATTATTTAAAATTTCGGAATTTCAATTCAATTCACAAATCACAATTCACAACTCAATTCGCAATTCAAAATTCAATTCAAAATTCAATTCAAAATTCAATTCACAATTTAATTTTATTTAATTTAATTTAACTTAATATATATTTAATTAATTTAAACACTCAAATTTATCAAGTTCAATAAATTTATTGTATTTTAAAACCTACTGAAATCAAAACAATCAAATTTGATTTAAATCAAATCAATGAAATTTATTTTAGCAAAATTTGATTAAAAGTATCTAAATTATCTTTTAGGTTGAAATGTTTTCAATATAATTTTAATCAAGATGATTAAGTACAATTCAAAATCTTGTCTAATCAAAGATTGTTTAGTTGGCATTTTTTTTTAATTTAAATTATTGTTTTGTGATAAATTAAATGAGTTAATTTAATTTGAAATTAATTTTACTTGTTCAATGTTATTTTTTTATGCGTCACACGTTTTAAGTATAACCTATATTTAACCAGGTTTTCCGAAGGAAAAAACTGGTTATTAGATTGGCGAATGCGGGCGGGCTGGCTGGCGGGCGGGCGGAACAAGCTTGTGTCCGCTCTCTATTTCAAGTTTTTTTACATCCGATCTTCACCCAACTTGCTCAGATGTTGAATGTAGATGATGTCTAGGTCAAGTTAGAATATGGGTCATGCCGGGTGAAAAACTAGGTCATGGGGTCACTTAGTGCGTTTTTTAACATTCAGCATGGTGTCCGCTCTCTAATTCAAGTATTTTTCATCCGTTTTTCGCCAAACTTGGTCAGAAGTTTTATCTAGATGATCTTAAGGCCGAGTTCGAACATGAGCCTTGCCGGGTCAAATACTAGGTCACGGGGTCACTTAGTGCGTTTTAAACATTCAAAATGATGTCCGCTCTCTAATTGAAGTAGTTTACTACTGATCTTCACCGTTTTTGTTGATTGGTTTATTTACCCTCGGAGCTTCGGTTAAAAAAACATTCTCCGAGCACTCTGCTTAACATAAAACTTTGCGGTAAAAAGGCAGTGGTCAGCCCAATTGTACTGGGCTGAGCCATATAAATATAGGGATTTTGCAGAGTGGGTGCGGTGCTTAAATAAAAATCTAATTGTTTAAAAATATCTTTGCATGGTTAAATACTGTGCGAAAAAGCGTGATAAACGCATAATAGAGAAAAAAACTCGACGTTGAGAGAAACTATATTTTCCTAACTTCATGGAAGAAACGGCTTTACCATTCGTTGTCCGTTGTTTTAAAGCATGGCTCCGATTGGCCGAAATTGCTTAGTTAAAAAAGACAAGTAGGTCAATCCGTTTTCTGATGCAAAATTCGATTTCGCATCTGAAAACGGCTTGACCTACATACAAGGGCGTTGTCAATATAAGCCGACGCCGATTGGTCCAATATAAATATCGACCAATCAGCGTCAACTCATATTGCCAACGCCCTTGTATCTATGGACAATGGAAAGAAACACATGACATACACTTTATCAATAGAATGTTACTATTTAATTATTATTACTATTACTATTGTTATTATTATTATTATGATTATTAATATTACTACTACTACTTTTATTTTGTGTATTATGTATATGTTATTGTCTTTTATGTGTGTATGTATGTGTATGCCAACTAATTTTCAAATAAATATTGCCGAGTTAATTAGCACAGGAAAGCCGTAAAAAACCAATGTAAGCACCGCACCGATAAACAACCCAATCAAGTATATATAATTCAATTATGATAGTTAGTTATGTCATTTGGTATTTTTTAATATTAATAGAAAACGGCCAAAGGGAATTTCGGATACCAAATGACGTCCGAAAATACTGCAATTATGATTTTTACGAAAATAGAAAAAAATAGTAGTCCATGGACGGAGGGGTTACGTTGGAGTGGTGGGCGTAGTGGCAGTCGTCTGATTCGGAACGTTTCTCTGCGGTTATCTCTACTATTTATCTGACAGCAAGCTCAAAAAACTTTGTTTTTTTCACGTGATCAATGGCGACCGGAAGGAAAAACTGGTATCAATGTGATCTTCACCAAACTTGGTCACAAGTTTTATCTAGATGATCTTAAGGCCAAGTTCGAACAAGGGCCTTTTCGAGTCAAAAACTAGGTCATGGGGACACTTAGTATGTTTCAACATTCAGCTTAGGGTCAAAAACTAGGTCACGGGGTCACTTAGTGCGTTTTAAAAAATGAGAATAGTTTCCGCTCTCATTCAAAACTTTTCATCCTTCATATGGCCAAGTTCGAACATGGGCCTTGTCGGGTCAAAAACTAGGTCATGGGGACACTTAGTATGTTTTAACATTCAGCTTAGTGTCCGTTATCTATTTCAAATAGTGAAATTGAAAACCTGGTTTTGTTACAATGTTGTCCCTTGTTTAAATGATGCGCCGCTAATGTTTGTGCAATCTAACTAAACATATGGCACACTAATCCAATAACAACTTTGTACACACATTTATTAGAAGTGCACATACAAAAATACGTAACGATGTAAAATATACTAGATTTATTTTACACAACACAGACGGTTTAAAATACGCGATATAAACAACGCGCGACCTTGCAAGGATTTGTTCGCAATATTCTCTAGTTGAACGTTTAACATGTGTTGTATTTATCATTAAAACAGGTGGATCAGACCTCAATCAATGCTAAATAATGTATTTAACGTTCAGCACAACCCGTTTAAGAATACGCATGCATTTATACAAAGTCACACGTATCTCCTTTTTCTAATTAAATAACTATTCAATTGAATTATTCTGATAGCAATTGCACGAAATTTCACCTTCAAAATGCCACTAGAATGATTTTACAACTTACTCACTCGTGTGTACACAACTGCGCTACCTGACCGATACTCTATTGTATACGGATTAGTTTATCAATGACACACAGTGAGATGAAACGTTAGTAGTCATATCATGCAGGGCCAGATTTATATCATTTAATTAGTGCAGTGACCAATTTTCACGTACAGTAAAAAAATCCTTTAACAAATATGAATACAAAAATATAAATAACATCATACAAAGGAATACGAATAATGCACCTGTAATTAATGAAAATATTACTTAAATAAAATTACTTAAAATACTAATGAATTTATCAAATATGATTCACAATTAAGTGTCAAATCACTTAACGCAGTTATAATACACAGTCTGGTCTTCAATCCATCGACGAAAAGCGTGATCCTCGGGCAAGTGCAATATAGCGTAGTGGTACCGGTAATCAGGAATGATGTGTATTTAGCTCAATTTCAAGGCATTCTATTTGTTTGCACAGTCTTATCACAACCCGGGTTTTAATATATACTACTTAAAATTTGCTAAGGATCACTTTTTATTTTGTTTCACATTATCTTCAATTTTGGATCACGTTCATTTTAAATTGTTATTTTGCAGGATTTTATATTAGAATGTGTGTTTTTGATTTTATTATTATGTATTGATTTATATTTGATGCGTGACGCTGGCTGAATCTAGCTAGGGGTTACTTTTGAAGGTTTTAGTGCATGTGTGTCAGAATTGAAATTATTGTAAAAATCTGCAAAAAGTGAAAGGATCTTTTCAATATCGTTTATGGTTCCATTTGCATTGATTACTGCTTGGCATCGTCTTCTCATGCTACTGATAATACCCACGGATGCTGTCTTGTAGGATTCGAACCCATTCCTCTACTGGAGGGCTTGTCGTAGATCCTGGATTGTTATAGGCGTGACAGGGCGTGCAGATATTGCAACCTGAAGCGTGTCCCAGACATGCTCTATGGGATTGATGTCCGGAGACCTCGCAGGCCACTCCATCCTGACGATTGTTTCAGCTTGGAGGTACTCATTGGTCACCATGACTATGTGAGGTCTGGCATTATCGTCCATTAAAATGAAATCTGAGCCAATTGCACCAGCATATGGACGTACGTATACATACAAGACCTCTCAGACGTATCTCTGAGCTGTCATAGTGCCGTTATCAATGATATGCAGATCGGTCTTCCCCTGCATGCTGATCCCAGCCCAAACCATTACTGAACCCCCACCATAACGATCATGGTTTGCGATGCATACTGGTGCGAATCGCTCATTGGTTATTCTCCACACCCGGGCACGTCTATCTGTAAAATCCAAACAGAATTTAGACTCGTCTGTGAAGAGTTATGGTGTCCAGTCATTTAAAGACCAGGTTATGTGATCATGTGCCCATTGGAGACTTGCCTGGATGTGGTTGCGCATCAATGGAATACGAATGGCAGGTCGTCTAGCCCTCATGCCCACACTCTGCAGTCTGTTTCGAATGGTTTGAGTTGAACCAGAACCCCTGATGCATTCTGTAACTCATTTTGAAGGGCCGTGGCCTTCATAAAGCGATGACGTCGGGCTTGTACCACAATAAAACGGTCTTGTGCCTGCGTAGTAGCCCTCTGACGACCCCCCTGTATCTGGAGATAACATCACCATGCATTTGGTAGCGGCTCCACATCCTGGCTACAACGCTCTGTGAAACGCCAAGCTGACGTGCCACATGACGTTGTGACGCTCCTCCTTCCAGCATCCCAACCCCCCTGTCCATTTCTTCTAAGCTAAGATGTCTTCTTACGCGAAAGTTAGTCATTTTAAACAATTTTTAAGATGAATGATTCAGTTAAAAGTGTCTTTTGAAGCATGTCTACAATGTGTTTGTCAATTGCAAGGCCAAATGTCATGGCTTTTTTGTGGGTATTGCTTTTCATTAGCAAATAAGCAAGCCTGTGTAAACAAAATCGATAAGACAGGTTATTGGTTATGTAGAATACGCACTCATATATAGGGAAACACAATCTCTATTTTGTTTTTAATAATAAACACTTCAAATAACACATACAATAAAAAGCGATCCTTAGCAAATTTTGAGTAGTATATGTGTTTGGTCCATGGGAAATTCAAAAATGGCCATACAGAGTACCGTCCTCGTAGAAGTATGTATTCTTCTTTTGGAGTGCTTTGAAAACGCTCGCTGTCTTGGTGCTAGGGTAAGTCACGATGAATTCACGTTGGGCGCCATTGTTGCAGGAATCGCCAGCCGAAGTGGGTGGATAATAAAATAACAACAACGGTTGATGTTTCTTTTGTGTTATTCCCCGTGCAGACAATAAAAACGAGATTAATCTGCAACAATATAGTATTGCATTCTATAATGAAGATAAATATAATAATATTGAGGAATATATGATAAATCATTTCAATAACAAACATACAACAATACAAGCAATGGAACCGCATCGAAACCGCACAATATTATTTCAATATTATAATAACGATACTAATAATAAGAATTATATGAAATTCCTGTAGATATATTTATATACAACTGCTAAATCAGCACATTCAAATGGCGTCTAGCTATCTGACCGTCGCTATCGTTTCTGGACAGTGGCGCAAAGGATTAACAATCACGTGCTCGTGCGCATAAACGGTGTTAGCATGAACTATAACAATCATGGTTAAACACTACCAATACTACAACAACAATACCAATACGACTTGACTATGCATAGTACAAGATAGTGGCTTGGTACTGTGAAGGTTTATAAGATAGAACTTTTTAAATATATCATTGTATTTATTTATCCTATGACATAGCATCTTTGTATCTATCTCATTGTGTAACATAAATAGTCAATACAATCCAAGTAATTCAACCAACAATAAAATTAGTCCCACTAGAAATAACAAGTACCGGAATATAAATATATATATATATATATATATATATATATATATATATATATAACATAAACTAACCAAACTGCTACCTTCTTTATTTTAAGCTGTGGAAAATGGTTCTTTCATATTGTGTTGAAAGCCTTTTCAAAGAAAAAAATCAATATATATTTCTCACACACATGTTTGTCTTAATGTTTTAAATGGTAATAATATGTCTTTTGAACTTGGGATTCTATCACCATTAATGTCTGCGTAAGTCTCTATCCGTCTGATGCATTCAATGCTTTGCATTGATATGCCTATAATACTTGGAAACGTTGCCAACATATTGTGTTATCACTTTTCCTGCTTTGTCCAACGAACGACACACTCCTTGGTAAGTGTCCAAAAAACTTACGTTAAACTTCCCAACGTTGACCCATTCCAACTTAAGAAGAAATCCATCTTATTCTTTAATGGTAACTGTTAAATCCAAACACTCTGGCGCATTTTCAATACTGTGTCTTTTAAAATATTTTGATTGGAATTGGAGTGTAAACAACTTTACACTTAACTAGTATGGAATTTCATACAGTATGCAGGAAGAACCATTGTTGTAAAAAAAAAAACACAACGTGTTCATATCTTGATGCGACTTTAATTTAATTCACGACGAAGTCTTTCTGCGTGTGGTACTTTGATTATAATATATTGTAACACACAATCTCGCATTTTTGTTTAAAATAAGTACATTAACAATGGCGCGATCAGACAAATTAGACTCGCACTAAATAGCGAAAAATAATCAGTATTATATATATATATATATAT
>VMBQ01006430.1:0-29636 GCA_007657795.1 Dreissena rostriformis | reverse complement strand
AAATTTCGGAAGTTGCTTGTAACATACCTTTGCTCATTATTGCCAAATATCATACAAATAGAAGAATGTATACTTTACCATTTCGCTATTTTTATAACTGGAGCGTTTTTAAAGTCTCTCAGTGTATATGCACTTTATATACCGGACCATATGAAAAGAGGACCTCCAACCTAATATGTTACTTTTGTGTTAAAAGCAAGTACACAATTCGTACATCCCGGTTCGTCTTCATCTTAAATTACCAAGACATGTTTGATGTTTTATACTTCTCAATCGGTAATAATTAAACCATACATATTAGTTATAAACAAAAATTTTCTACCACCGTCTCAGCCTCACGGCATAGACGCGGGAGTAGTGTGTATACGCCCTTCTCTTGTGTTGATTCTTCGATGCCAATCTGAACAACTAAAATAAGTTTGTGAACTATTATTTATATTATCTTTATATTTTATTATAATAATTCAATTGATATTAAGACATATGCTGCTGTTTGCTATGTTATTCTAAATAAAACAACAAATAATACCTTTAAAATCGTTGTTTGTTCGAACAGTATGTCGATACACACTCCAATGCTCCGGCTGCCACACTGATCCCCTGATCTACACTGAGGGACTTTAAAAACGCTCCACTTTATTAAAAAAATTGGAAGTTGCTTGTAACATACCTTTGCTCATTATTGCCAAATATCATACAAATAGAAGAATGTATACTTTACCATTTCGCTATTTTTATAACTGGAGCGTTTTTAAAGTCTCTCAGTGTATATGCACTTTATATACCGGACCATATGAAAAGAGGACCTCCAACCTAATATGTTACTTTTGTGTTATAAGCAAGTACACAATTCGTACATCCCGTATCGTCTTCATCTTAAATTACCAAGACATGTTTGATGTTTTATACTTCTCAATCGGTAATAATTAAACCATACATATTAGTTATAAACAAAAATCTTCTACCTATTTAGCCTGTAACATCAACCGATCGAAAGCGGGAACGACGTGCTCACTTACCAGACATGATTTTCATCAAGAAGAGGAACTTGTCGCTGTTTGCCGTATTTGCCTTTGATAGACACTCGTTGTACACCTTCCTGTACACCGCTGTTTCAGTGGAACAAGCAGCCTTTCAGCGTCGCTCGTGAATACAGTAGTCCTAATGCCTTCGATGCAACTGAAACAAAAGTTATAACATTACTTTAATATATTAAAGTTTGGGACAATACATAATTTTACAGTTTGAACGTTCCGTCAATGAACCATCCCCGGGCTTCCTTCGGTTGGTTTTATTAATTGGAAGTCTCGAATATGGTGCGGCACTGATTACCCACCCGCACCAAAGAAGTCCTCTCGGAAGAAGTCGATGTCAACCTGTCCTTAATATTTTGGAACACCCGGTTTCCCGGGATGAGTTTGGTAACCCAAAATGCAGTGAACAGGTCTTCCAGTTGTTTCATATTCGCTTTGCACCTCTTGGTCTCTCTCCGGATTCTGCAGATCCAGTATGTTCGTCCTCCAATACTACTCTGAAAAAATGAAGGCAATTATTATTTATATAATATATATAGAAATTCTATTAATTGTTATTAGTCTCATTAGTATTTACATTACTTACAATATAGGGAGCTTAAAAATAACAATACATTGATACATTTATAGTTGCAGAGAAATGTAAATGAAATATTCTTCAAATATTTCCTAAAAAACAGGCAAACATAGTTTGACGAGTTATTTCATACAATATTAAGTATGTCTAACGTGAAAGAAATATTTTAGTTGTATAAAGAAAATCACCAAAAAGTCTACACATTTGAAATAATATTATCAGCTTTTTAATATCAGTCAATTTATTCTTTTTATATGACGTTTAAAAATACACAACTATACTCAAGACATCTGAAACAAATATGTATCGAACCCTTAACATGCTTCATTATATAATAATTTCTTTAACATGTTGCTGGAAAAGGTTTCAATTTGGTATTATCCATACAACTGTAATATCTCTTGTGGCCTATAACTAAACGTTTTGACTGTGTAATGATTCAATTGTGTTCAAGTTGATAGGATTGATTTTAAAAACTGAGGAAGAAGGGTAACCATCCTTCACATCAAATACAAAAATAAATTAATATTTGTATTAACATGTAACATGCATTTGTAAATGCTTTTGGTACATCTATTATCTTTTCTATTTAGTATTTGTATATAGTTCTACATATGGTTGCATATAGCATTTGTAAATAAGGCACACAATCTGACATACCTAATTTATTACATTAACTTTATGCTTGTTAAGCGTCATAAGCATTACACTAGTTGATAAACAGTGAACAGTGCAAACCTTCAATCTTAAAAACGTTCAAAAGCAGAAAGGATCATTCATGACCTTTGTGTGTGAATTGTGACTTTTACCTTTCACCTAGAAGCATATTCATTGTACCAGATACATCCCGTCATCATGTATCGATTTTTACTAAAAATAGAATTGCACTGGGCTCATTCCATTATGGTTCAAAACTCTTTGAAAATATGTGTCCCCTTCCATTTTAATGCAAAACCATTTTTAAATATGTGAAATATCAGTGCCCCAACTTTTTTGTCCTTTTTAATTTGCCAATTTTGTCGAAAATACAGACACGTCAACAAATTTTTTGGGAATTAACGATTGTATAAAGTAGCAAACAGTAATATTTGATATTAACATCAAATAATGATGTTATATTAACATCGAAGAATATACCGCATTGAATGTATGCTTAATGTATGATTGAATACAAAAACTTAAAAGGACACAGTACAATTAAGTCACTCCCAATATACACAATGTATCATCCGACGACTTATGTATGAAAGAGTCGCTCTTCCCCTTTTTCAGCCCCAGGCATTTTAGCCCGTCTTATTCCCTACACCATGAACATAATTCAACATAATATTGAATTCCGTATAGGCATTACAAGTAACATAAGATAGTAAACGTAAAACAACATCACATATTGAAACGAGATTTTCAACTTTCCTTGAGAAGCAATAAGACATATACAACACATATCTTGTTATGGAGACACCCACGACAGACCCACCCAAACACACAACCAAAGACGAAGCAATACAAAATATAAACAAACAATTAACCCTAGTAATGCTTAGAAGCATACTTCAGGACTTACTTTATTTAATTTGCAACTGCCTTTGGTGTCTTTTTCCAAACTTTTCTTCTTCTCCGATAATTTCCTCACCTCCAATGACTTTGTGGATTTAACCTTTTTATCCGTTCACACGAAGTCTAATAAAAAGCAAAAATAAACCTTAATTAGATAAGTGCCATGAATATAAATCATAGAAACTTATGAATATGTCAAGATTCGTAGGATTCTTACAACATATCTTCATCTTCATGGTACATCGATGCAGTCGACGGCCGTTGAGAGATTACAATAAAGATTGAAAAATAGTTACGTTGGACATATTTGACAGTTTAAAGACAGAGGGACAGTAAAGAAAGGTCCCCAGTTACTTTTCATCATTCTCATGCCTCTCCGACGCAGACGACTTGTACAATACCAAGTCAGGGGATGCAGCAACGGAGGTCGGTAAGCAGTTTTAGTTTGTTATTATTCACGTGAAGACGCTGTTTATGTAGAACGATGTTGATGTGGATATCGGCAGGATCTGGATAGAGTGATTAGACCGGGGCCCTGTTTGAGACAGGGGGAAATGGAAATGTATGGTGTATCTCGGATGTCTTTGCGTTTACTTGAGATCTTATAAATCATCGTCAGCTCGGCCTTGGTCCTTCTTTTAGGTGGTCAAGCATTGATGAGACGCTGCTAGTATTGTGATATCGGTTCGTCACATACCAGGCTTCTCTTCTCTGGACCATCTCAAGGGATTCTGGTTCTGATATCCAGATAGTGCTAGGGAAAAGTATGCTGCACTTTTGAAATCCATGTTGCCTATCCCTAGGATCCCGTAAAAAACAAATCCGAGGGTACTTTTGCCTTTCCTTATTATGCCCCCTTCAAAGAAGAGGGGGTATATTGTTTTGCTGGAGGTCGGTCGGTCGGTCTGCCTGTCTGTCGGTCGGTCTGCCGGTTTGTGTGTCTGTCGGTAGACCAGTTCGTTTCCGATCAATAACTTTTGAAAGCATTGACCGATTGGCTTGATTCTTCACATGTGCATTAGCCTTGGAGAGTAAATGACCCCTATTGAAATTGATGTAACTAGGTCAAAGGTCAAGGTCACTGTCACATAAGTATTGTTACTATGTGGGGAAATCGTTTCCGATCAATAACTCGTCAACAAATTGACCGATTGGCTTGATACTTTCCATGTACATTGGCCTTGGAAAGTAGATACTCCCTATTGAATTTGGGATCACTAGGTTAAAGGTCAAGGTCACTGTCATAATAAGTGTGAAAATCGTTTCCGATCAATAACTCTTCAACCAATTGACCGATTGACTTGATACTTCACATGTGCATTTGTCTTGGACTGTAGATGACCCCTATTGAAATTGAAGTCATTCGGTCAAAGGTCAAGGTCATTGTCACACTAAGTGTGAAAATGTAGGCCCTGTTTTGGGGGACATATGTCGACGACCGCGGAACTCTTGTTATTTTCTTGATGTGCGGCTTCCATGACATATCCTTTCTCAGTTCCATCCCAAAGTACTTCTTCCTCACTTGCAAGTGTATGGCCTTTGAGAGTGTCGTTATACAGTATCGGTGAACGCTTTCTGCAGACTCGAAGGATGCACTTTTCAGGGTGGACTAACATTCTCTAGTGCTCCGATTTCCACAGGCGTTGGAGGTCTTTCTGGAGCGATTTGCAGTCACGATCTGACGATATTTGTCTATAGATCACACAGTCGTTTGCAAAAAGCCTTATGTTGGATTAAACATGAAGAGGGAGGTCATTAATGAATACCAGTAAGAAGATCAGTCCCAGGCTACTCCCCTGAGGCATTCCACTGACTACTGGGGCATGATCTGATGTTTCTTCATCAACAAGTCTCTGTATGTCAGGAAGGCTCGGACCTGTTCCAAGGTCTGGCCGCGTATACCATAGTGATGCAGCTTTGTCAGTAGACAATGTTAGAGTCTAGAATGGCCATGGTCATGTTGTGTTCCTTTGCCTTGGGACTTCAAGAGTTTGCCTGACAAGATGAGGAGTTGGCTTTCGCAACTCTGCCGCCTTCTGAATCCAAGCTGACAGTCGGTTAGGATGCTGTTGCTGTCCAGATGTCACATGACGTTGCTGACAATAATGTGCTCCAGCATATACAAGTGCGTGACACTGGGCGGAAGTTTCTCGCATTGTACCTTTCTCCCTTCTTGAATATTGCCGACCTTGTGGCCGTCTCCGATATATCTGGGGAAGATCATGTTGCTTAACACTAATGGTATATATTGTAGAGATACGGGGAACACTCCTTTGTTGGTTCTTTTAAGACCTTTCCCGGGAGCATATCTGGACCTGATGCTTTTGGCGGGTTTAGCTACAGCACCAGATTTAGCACTCCGTGATACACAATCTCGATTAAGTGTATTGTTGGTGCTGGGGCCCTATCTGTTGTTGAGTTAATGTCAATGTCCTTGTCTACGGTGAACACTGACTGATACTGTTGATGTAGTAAGTTAGCCTTGCCTTGTAGATCGCTGTAGAGTCTGCCATTTTCTTTCAAGGGGGCTACCACGGCAATGTCCTTTTTGATAGACTTAAAGAAGTTACAGAACCTCTTCTGTTTGTTAGTTTGCTGGACTTGGTCTGGGTCACCTACTTCTATCAGGTTTTCAATGTAATATCAGTAAGCCTGCCCCTTTAGTCGTTGAGTTGTTGTTTTGGTTTGGAGATAGCGATGTCTGTCTTTTGGCCTCCCTGTCTCTCTTTGGCGACTGAAGAGTGTGTTTCTCTTTCTGAGGTGAGCATTGTGGTGATCAATGGTTTATGAACCTTATTCTTTAGTATTCGATGGTATTTGATTATTCATTAGCTGTACGAGTGGCTATGCAAAAGTAGACCATGCGTAATTTACTAACATGTCCTTAGTCTTTTCAACAAACTGCGTATGCTTAGAAGGGTGCTTTGTAATGGGTAACAATGTTTCCCCAATACTTTAAATAAAAAGGTAATATAATGAAACATATAAAGTGAAAATGTGTCCGTACAACACAAAGGCCCTTCACATTCTGCTTTAAACGAATGCATGGAGGTGCGCATATTCACATGATGTTTAATATGTTTGTAAATTGTGTATAATACCATTAATACTGTTTGAGTTAAGCCTGGCACTGTTCTAATTTTGGTAAAAAGGTGAAACAACTCCGGCTGTCTTATAACAACATCCAAACCAAAATATGTAGAGGCGCAACCTGATATACTGGTTAATTTGTTTACAAAGGTGCAGGTCTTTAGAACCAATAATTTTTAGTTACGGGTAAAACAATAATCTTAAACAAAGTGTGATGACAACTAAAAAATAGATACTATTGTCCTTACAACATTAATGTTTGTCACGAAGGACGATAAAGAATAGTAGACCTCTTACGTCAATAACATGTTACAAGGAACAGTGTCGGGAAACTTAATTTATGTATTTCAATATCGGTATTCAAAGCCCTTCTGTATTTCGTAACAAAACACCGCACTGCAAAGTGTTTACTTTGGTTTATGTGAACAATAAACAACAAACGCCATTGGGTAAGTAGTTATCGAGGACTTTCAAATTGTCGATATCCTTTCAAGTTAGAGGTAAAACGTTTAATACGTTTTGAAAATCTTTTTATTGTTGTAGATGTTTTTATTGCATACAGTTTATATGTGCAAAGCATTTTGTATAGTAAGAGGTATAGGCCGGACATGCAGACAACTGAACGTGCAATGGATCACATTTTGCAATGAAAGATGAACAATTAAAATACAGTAATAATTAGGAACATCTCTGACTTCATCAGTTTATTTCTATTTGCCAACTTGTTTTCATAATAAAAACAAATAAAAAACAGCAGATTAAAACAAACTTGTTATCATCTAAAAGCCAGCTTTATGTTCCGCCGTATAAAACAAACATTCGGAAAAAATAATCTGCACACAAGGAAATAATGGCATTTATAAAGCTTGTTTATTAGCCTATGGTTTTATAGTGAGCAACGTTTTTAGGCCTATCGTAAAATGAATCGGCAAATGTGTAGATAGCTTTTGTTCCGTTTACGGATAATGCAGGCGAAAGTGGCCGTCTAGAGAACGGGATCGTTTGCAAACTCGCCAGATAACAGGAGTGTTTAAGCCGAATGCGACAGACGAAATCACATACAAGTTTGACACATGTTTTTGTAAGTATCAACTTTTAAACGATGTGAATGATTGTGATGAAGCGATTGGGGGATAACTGCTGCGGGTAGTTAATTTGTAGAGGATCAATTGCTGCGACATTTTTGTTGAAATATAAGTGAGGGTACCGTTGCATTGAGTTTTTGTAATGGACAGGTAACCGAATAGAGGAGATGGATAATTGAAAGTAATGTAACAGTTAGAATGATTTTGATTACATATAAATGTAGTAACCGATACGAGGCTTTTGTTTACTGAATTGGAGGTAACCACTGTGAAGAGTTTGTTTACTGATTGGCAATCGATTTTAGAAGTCTACTTACTGATAGGCAAGGTAACCGCTTTAAGGAATATGATTACTGAATAGTTGGTAACTGGATTAAACGGATGAGTAGTTTTGTTTTAACTTAAACAGAACTCAGGTGCACATAATACATTTTGTTATATATATTGCACAATATGTATATTTTCTCTAATGTTATCTGAAGATTTTTTTTTTTTTTAAATGAATATCTCTGCAAGCTAATGATAGTTAAAGGATTATTAACTTTTCAGGTGCAGTACATTAATACACCTAACACGTACTTTTATTGACGACACCTGAATATGACACAGTTACTTAAGTCTTTTTACGTTGTAATTTCACTCAATAACTCTTAAAACAGAACATTATATATGTAAAGTTTTATTCCCCCTGTCCTTGAAAACGTATATTTAAACAAGATTCATATTCGATTTGTTAACATATTAACATGATATGTAAACTTTAATTTACTGCAAAATGTTGTTTTTATCGCGGAGCAATTTACACCACGACTAAAAAGGCGCGGGAACAGTTAATATTTATTAAAGAACCTGACCGAAATAGCCGATATTACGATACTTTTTGTATACATGTGCGTACATACCATATCAGCAATCACCCCATAGTTACACATGTTTATCGCCCTCATATATCAAACGCCGCGTTTTATGAAGATAACTGTGAGTCTATCCGTTCTTATTGACCCATGCACGCGAACACGTCGCATTAAGCGCTTTAAGATAAGACTTTATCATCTGCGTTTGAAAACCAGAAAAGTATAGGTTATTAGGAGGGTTCTGAATACCGATCATAAGATTCACTCACCGAATTTATCATGCACTCTAGCAACTAACAACATATGAACAAAAAAGATAACTTATTTCAACCTCCACGCGTATGAGGCCTCTAGCGTAAACTCACTACAACAACAACGAAACCTCCCTAAGCAAACACACATATACACGCATGTCCGTAGGGAGTGACGTTAGCATACCTCTGATTGGTAAATTTGCGATTTCACAACCTTAACCAAAAGGATATATTTAACAAGGTGGGATACCATAATATAATTAAAGATAACAATGTTTGGTATAAAAATCAATGGAATTTTATTAACATTTTTATGTAAGCCCTCAGATGCCTAATAAACGTGTCTTTATAATTGTAATTGCCAATGAAATTATCTAAAATGAATAAGTTGTTCTAAAACATACGGGCTAGATCGTAGGGATTGACGCAGACATACCTGTTATTAGTAAATGTGCTATTTCACTACCGAAAGACGATTTTAACAAGGTATGATATTTTGTATTGTTTTGATTATGTTTGTGTTCAGCAACGGAAGCCATTTTAAAAAGCTATTTACTGTTATAAAACAGTTATTGTTTGATTTTGTTTGCGTCTTATACGTTAACTTAATTATATCAAAATAAATTAATTTCATATTAATATTTCAGGTGCATTACTATATATTTTTTTTAATTGTGATTG
Source organism: Dreissena rostriformis (assembly GCA_007657795.1). Classification (NCBI taxonomy): domain Eukaryota; kingdom Metazoa; phylum Mollusca; class Bivalvia; order Myida; family Dreissenidae; genus Dreissena; species Dreissena rostriformis. Next base: position 20,504 of record VMBQ01006430.1, on the reverse strand, counting down.
TCTTTAATTAGTTTCCAGTCTTTATTGTCTGTGTCACGTTTCATATTTTGATAAAGATTTGATAGTGTGGAAATATTCATGCGCAAAGCAATCATTATGATAGAAATGAAAACCCCATTTGTAAACAGGTTACGCCATTGAAGGAAATAAACGATAGAAAACCCCACTAAGGGCCCTATGGAAACAAAATAGTGACCAACCGGTCATCTCCAAATTGTTTATGGATTGAAGCCGAAAACTTAGGCCCGTATACAATTCGTGTTTGCCTGGTTATTAACTATAATTCCATTGGACACCAAGTGATGTTTCATATTTCTTATTTTGTACCGAAAATTTCCATCTCGTGTATAAACCAGTGTATACTCAAAACATTCTAACAGCGCTATCATACTTTGACAAAATTGAGTAAATCTCAAAGTGAGTTCGCTTCCAGAACATATTCACATTGAAATCGTTTTAGTTTGTTTGTGTATTGTGGTCGGTCGGTACATTATTGTATACATTTTTTTATTTCATGTTTTTATAATAGATTTGAGAACAATAAGTTATAAGTTGTAAAGCCCTTTAACATAGGTTATAGCTGTGATTTTCATTTGAAATTCAGTTCAAATAATATGCTTAAAAAGTCAGTTTACACAAAGAGGGGTTCGACCGATATACTATATAAACTAAATAAACTCGGCAATAAACTATTTAATATAGATAAAACAGTCTGAGGAAAATAAGAAAAATCTAGGTTTTGGTCATACTTTACTGTACACATGCACAAATACTTCGTATTATGAGAAAAAATATAATTGTACATTCATTTTCTTGAAGGTAATATAGGTAAACACCATATTGTTTAAGCTTCTCTTTCAAGTACGACTTTATTCAGACATCTGCTATCTTGAAACAAAAACATCCTGGTTACCACGAATACTCCTTAACCGAATGAGCGTACTCAATTTAATGAATATAAATATAACGTGGCTAACCAGTTGGCTCGGGTGGATCAGTCCTCTCCTTATAACGCCCCCCTCTCGCAAAAACACGTCATTTTGTCAGTCAGTTACTAATGTCCTCACTTAAACACAGTCAGCATACGCATGCCCCCTGGTGTAACGACATTTGTGTTAACTTATATAATTTACCACTTTAAGGATGATTGGGTGTGATAATTTGGGTGGAGGGTCGGTCATTTTATTCGATTTAAATTCGTAGAGCATTACATGTATCAACCATGTTTATACAAATTGGATCACTCTCTTTATTCTTTGAATACGAAATTTTACTCGACCTATGCATATTTTCATGCTTTATAGGTTCCATATCAATGACGTATATTTTTGTGAATATAAACGCGGAAAGCATTACGAAAACGAATCAGTATATTGTATATCGATTTTTGCAATAGCGGACCACAGTACATATACACGCTTAACACGTTCGATAATTTAAATGGTATGCGTTTTCTTTTCACTCACAAATCGATGAAACATTGGTTTTAGGGCAAAGGTTAAACATAAACATGGCAAAGGGCACCTTAAAGAAACAATTAAATTCGTGCGTTTCTTTCCGACAAAATATTTGTTTTATTTTTATTTTTGACATTTACTTTATTTATTTAAAGAATCAAAGGAGACTGTATAGATATGCGTTGATCTATATGTCTGTAAAACAATGTCAAATTTAATGTTAAATACAATCGGCGCTAATATAAAAAGATCGTTATATAAACCAATCTTTACATTTAAATTAAACAGAAACAGTCAAAAAGATCTTTTTAGAGGTTTTCATTGCACCGAGTTACATTCACAGTGTTTTGTTTTGGAGACCAAAACATCTAAAAATAAGGTAAACATGCTGATATTGCTGATACTCCATATCCATGTAAATGCCTTCCCAAATGCCTTTTCAAATGTTTTCGCAAATGAATGAGAGTCAGAAAAGACGTAGCATGTTTGGCAGCCATTTTAATGAGTACTCCATGAACCCATTGACCATGTCCAGCCAGCTGGGTTGGCAGCCAATGCACTCACGGACAATTCCTAACCAATCTTACAACAACGCTATTTTCGGTCGCCGACAACAAAATATTACTACTATTTCACAGGTGACTTATTTCTTAATTTTTTACTGTTCAAACTAACATTGATTAGCATTAATCTTTGAAGAGTTTTTGCAACTTGGTCGCTTCCAATATGAATAATCATATATATTTTCGTTAATGACCGCCATTCCAGATGATACCCAGAGTCCTTCCACCAATAAACTCCTGTAGCATGGTTGGACAACAGCCTGGTCAGTATCAAATGAACCCAACGACCAATCCTAACCGAACGACTTCCTACGACCAACGGCAGAGTAGCAGACCTCCTTTTTCACAGGTGCTTTATTTTGAATTGTATAAATATACTATGTAACACTGTCGGCGGTAGGTAAGCGGCAGTTTCAATCAAAGCTTTTAATTAAATCACTAACTTTAAAGAACGAATGACATGCACAAATAATTTGAGAACAAATAGAGCTACTGATAGGAACTTCATTGTACTTGTATACAGTTCTTACTCCACGAGATCACTCGGGGAGGACGGGGTCAAGGTCAAGCTCACAAACTCGGACATGAAAAGAGCTATTGTAATAAACTTTGGAAGGTTGATTCCTTGTATCAAGACCATGCTTAAGATCAAATATTGGATTTATGGGATTATGAATGTCACAGAAACTTTAATTAATGTATGATGTAACACTGGAGAAAATATTGAGCTATAGTAAAGAAACTTACATATAGCCCTCACATAAATACTTCTCTAGGAATGTTAAACTTTACTTGTCTTATTTTTTTTCCATGTGACTGATTCCCTGATTTTAAATGTCCAATAGAAAAAAAATCAAGACAATTTACAATAAGCAGAGACAAATTTAAACATGAGAAAAAATGCAATTCTTTCTCTGTCTCTCCCTCTCCCTCCTCCCTCTCCCCCTGTCCCACCTGGCACTCCAACTACATGTTAGTCCTTATCATATCAAAACTGTTCATCACAGGATAATATTACAATATTTTCAATTAATCGGTTATAATGTAGAATGCCTAATCTTAAAGTATTCAACATTCCAACCTTTGATTCAGAACACCTTATTTAAGTCCATAGCTAAAATAACAGTAACACGATTCATACAAATTTAGTAACACTTGAAAGTATTCAAAATCATTAAAAATATCATAAATGCAATCCTAACCATATATTATTTAAGGACACACTAACATCCTATAAAAGAATTGAATGGAAATAAACCTCCCTAAAATACAAACAAACATATGAAAAGCTATGAAAAGACTGAACAATAAACAAAATCACGTACTATGATGATTGAACAGCGACCCAATTAAGACATTTCATTAAAATACTAACCACATTAGGTATGGTGCGAACGGTCATTCGACTGTATTAAATTTATATTCGAATTGCGACACTAGCAACAATATAGTCAAACTCAATAATTTGTTCATTATTGGTACAACTGTCCTGACCGAGTTCTTTACCCCGCATGACACAGTTTCGAACTCTTGTCTAATGTTCTGTCTAAGTTTTTTTAATGATTTGACGATGAATATTCCATCTGGACGTTCATATGCTATTTGTGTAATTTCAGATTTCAAACTTTAATTTTCCAAATCGAATAGCTTGCACCCATGCTGCTCGACGTTTTGTTTCTTTTGGAAACTTGTATCTTCTTTTTCGAGAAGACAATGGGGAATATATGTTGACTTGCTTAACAATGAAAACGTATGCATTTGAAAATTTCACTAACGATTGAACTTGTATTACCGAAACTATAAACCGTTAAAAATGTCATTACAGATTCGTCATCTTTAGTACTTAGAGATACAAATCTCAATTACGTCCGACTGATGCATAACTGTGTTCACCCGGTTACAAATGTGTATATACAGTCGTTCGTTTATGCGTCTTTCGATGAAAATATATAAAAATATATGAAATATATGTTGACTTGCTTAACAATCAAAACGTATGCACTTGCAAATTTCACTAACGATTGAACTTGTATTACCGAAACTATAAACCGTTAAAAAATTCGAATCAATTGTTTTTTATTAAAAGCGATTGTCTTAATCAGTTCATGATAAAATCGATTGTGGTTGACTGTCAATAACGTTGATATTGAAAACAATAAGAATACGACACTTATAGCACGTGAGATTGGCTGGTCCTGTATCTTCTTTTTTCATTATCATTTGTTTGCACCGTTTAAACTTTTATTTTGTATACATATATATAACCTCCTGTTAATACTTTGAGGTCGCCAGCATTAGGGAATAACACATATTTATCTATCTATTATAAAACCGCAACTTAACTATACGAAAAACATTTTCGAATATCCATGAGCAGGCGCAAACCATAAAACATTGTTCGATAGTAATTATAGATCCGAATTCGTTCCCCTGAAAGTTAGGTCTCCGGACAAGGATCTTGGAGTTGCAGTTAGCTTCGTAGTACTACCGCAATCTAAAATATATATAATTATACTAATACTATAGAATAATTAAAATGCCTTAAAACACAAAATGCGTCCGTAATAAATATAGTTTACACACGACAGGCAAATTAAATGTAAACAAACATTCGTCAACAATGTATCTAATATACTTGATTACAATGGAACAAAACAATTAACGTACTAAATAATAATTCATGCTGCAACCATACCATTATTTTCGAGTAACTGTATTTGTTGATATTTTGCACAACATGTTATATATATCATTTTTCAAGAACAATATTTTCAAACATGCATGAACAAAACTATGAGATAAAGGATCTCATTCTTAACAATTCCCAGTGGGATTCTTCACATGTTAGTCATTATATTTAATTGTCATATGCATGTAGTTTTATATTAGATTTAACAAATTTAACTTCAAATAAAATACATTTGTTACATCATACTATTGTTTACATTTTATGTATTTAAAGATTAATCATGTTCATATAAAAAACATCCACAACTATCCGACTTGCCGGCGTATTTCCGGTCGAAGTGTCTGACAAAAAATTATTAAATGATAATGAATCAATATTATTACACGACGTATGATAACGGCTTATATTGATACTTATGATGAATATGATGTTGCTGCTGATGATGGTGGTCGTAATAGTGATGCAATGAATAATGATGATGCGGATTATTTTTTCCAAAATTAAGTCATTCACATAAACAAACGCACACAATAAACATGTAATTAAGCATTAAGCATTAGTTAAAACATAAGCAATATTTTAACATATATAACTTATTGCGTTAAGGGTTATTTTAAGTTAAATTTAAATGTAGTTACTCAAATAATTTTTGTTTTATAATTAAAAGGTATTCCTAACTCATTTTGGGATTCGGGAGTTTGACTCCATATGTAAGTGTCAGATGAAAATGTAAGAACTGGGTCAGAGATAAAACACACAACAACTTACATTGGACATTGTTTATAATAGCAAATATAAAGCTGCGGTATGCTTTAAGTAAATGGTCAGAATTTAAATACAATGTTGTTGTACGCTAGAAGTCCATGATTCGAATTTAATCTCTCGAGTGACAATTTGCAAAAGACCACTACACGATGTATCACACCTTTTCTGGACCTGGTAATTTTAAGAGATGAACTTATTAAGGGATGATTTTTTTACTGATACAGAATATTATATAATTAATATTTTTATGATATTAATTCTTAGTTGAGTAGGGGTATAAAAATAGCAAATACAAAACGTTATATCTTAAAGAACAATGCATGCAAGTTTGAACAGTGAAGGAGAACTTCTCCGGACAAATTTGCGTCTGCGGACAGACAGGCAGGCATAAACACAGACAACAGACAGATGTCAAAATTGATTCAAATAAACACCCTTTACTTGATAGAGGGGATGAGGATGTTATTTATCCAAATATTATATTATAATTGTTCTTGAACATGTTAATTACATTGATTAATGCGCAAATATGTGAACAAGTCCCTTTGAACAGGCGTGTTAAACTAGTGACGAATAACCTTGATATCGTAATGTTAAGCAAGTTATAACCCCAAAAAAGTGACCCCAAAAAAATAATTGCACTTTTTTGCTAATAGAATTTTGGACTAGACTTAAGATAAAAATATCGAAACGTGATAGAAGCAATTGTTCTTAAAATCACACGGCAGACTTTCGGACAAATACAATGTTATATGTTTTACTCAAAATTAGATTGAAATATACTTTCATAAAATCTTAAACATAGCATAACACACTGTTAGTTTGTCATTCAAACAAATGATGTGACCTGATTACGATGAAACATAGCTGGAGGTTCGTCTTGAACTAAAACTGGTCATCAGGTCAAATATTGTAATATTTTATCTCAGTTGAGCGCTTTCGGGCCATCATTGACCTCTTATTTATTTTAAAATTAAAAGTTTTAAGAACACAAATAGCCTTATTTTGACCTTTACATGTTAAAACTTGTTTACGTTGATTAGTTTTGAGTTTAAACCTATTTATTTTAGCTCGATTGCATCGAAAGCCGAAGGCTTATTTAAACCCTCCCAAGTCCGTTTCCTGGGACTAGAACCAGTACTTGGTATCTTTGGGGGAGATCTAAAGAACGTTGTTTTGACGTGACGTCCAAAAACATGCGCGTGTGTCATTTAAGCAATGTGTCCATTTTATCACTCACTGCACATGCCAATGAATAACAATCAAATTTCAATAAACTGCATTTTAATTATTTAACGTTGTAATTGCACATAAAGCTCCGCTCACTAGTTACCGATCTGGTGCTTAGTTTATTGAATGCCGCAAACCAATGAAAAGTCTAACTTATTAATATTATTATTTTATAAAATAACTATCTGGGATTTTTTTTGCAAATCATGCGTTGTTGACAAAAGCATATCTCCTACCTATGCTGATCTTGGTTATGCTAGAGTTTGTTAAAGATCAGATAAAGAAAACAAAAATGGTCAAACGAGGCGGGATCATAATTAAGAAAACATTTAATGTATACTTAACAAAAGCTTACAATAAAAAAAACGCAATAAATATATCAGCTTCTCACATCTCTATGTTTTGAATTATACACTTTTTGTACAAAAACTGGTTTTATTCGTATAAATTGTATTTAACCAAGTATCCGCTATGTTATTTCGTTGCGATATCAACATAAACAATAATACATTGTTCAAGAATTGGAAATCCGAACAAATCAGGACTTTAACTCGCAATATATAAAATATTGAAGTCAATTTTGATCAACAGAAAGTGTACCGAAATCGTGCAAATTAAATCGTCATATGACGATTACTTTAATTCGAGATCACGCGAATTTAAAACTAGGATAATTCAAAAACAAAACAAAATATTTGTTATCTTGAAAAAATAAGCAATTTACAAAGTTGACAAATATAAAATATATACACGCAGTTCTTTTGTCGTATGTACGTGAGTCACTTTCAACGGGTAGTTTTAAATATGAGGATTGTCTAATTTGTTCTAGTCGTTTCAGTTAAGAGCTGGTTGTGTATCTTATATTGCACGTGCATCGATAGGTGTACAGAACCGGGTTGTTTAACTCACTTAAACGATGCGTACCCATTAATAAGATCGGCTAATGGATGGTGAAACAAATACATGTAATAGAATAGTGGTTCGTCTGCATATCCCTTGGGTATAATTGTGTTCATGTTTGTCGCTTTGCAACTGATCTACTATATTCATTTTGCACCCAAATGTGAATGAGACGCTTCTGTTATGAACCGAGGATTGTTAAGGTCACCACTAAAATCAGTGCGCGTTGCTGAGAATGTATCGCTGTACCTTGGGGAAATAAAATAAATAGAATAAGCGGGTGCGTTAACAAAATTATTAGATGGTAAAAAGACAACCGTTGGCAATCAATTTTGTTATAAACCTTGGAGAGGGTTATTTTTTTTTTTTAACTTACGATTCTAAACTAGTGTATGTCACAGAAACGCATGTGAGAATATTTTGATGCGTAATAGACGCTACAAAACTCATTCGCATGGACTGACAGCTCTAGTATCAAACCGTTTTACGGATAAGACATACGAGGGTGTGTACGCAGTTTCCTTCTATCAAGAGCCGCCCATTGTGATGGCGTGTCGGAAACTGAGGGACTAGAAGCACTTTTATATTTGCAGTGCGCAGGAGCTGTCAGACTGGAAGTTGCATTTATTATTCAAATAGATACTTGGAAAAAACTAATGATCTACCGTGCATGAGATGCATGACTGAACATGGACACATTTAAACTAACGATGTGTATAATTTTACGATAATATTTATGGACTTTAAATTATAAATCCGTATTTTAAAGGAAATGCTAGTACTTAAAACTGCCTCGGAGCATAATAAGTATGGCACGCCAAGACAGTGTAATTACAAACAAGAGCACCGCAAATCGGGTGCCTTCGCTCGGCTGTGGGTGCAGTTTTGAATAAATTAGAGGTCACAGTGACCTTGAACTTTGACCAAGTGACCCAAACATGGGTGTGGCGTGTAGAAATCATCAAGGTGCATCTACATATGACGTTTCAAAGTTTTAGGTGGAAGCACTTTGATTTTAGAGCCAATTTGAAGATTTTCGGACGACACGGAAGGCGGACGGCGGACGAGCTGGCTATGACAATACCTCGGGTTTTCTTTGAAAACAGCCGAGCTAAAAACGTTTAATACTGCTTCTACATACTCAGTTACATTAGACCTTATATCGGGTACTCAACAGTAAACATAAATTTGAGAGATTTAGAGATACAGCGCGGAGAAGTAACAATGCGCCTGTTGAAGGTGGTTTCGCCAATTTTTATTTTCGTCGGCCTCGCCGGAAATGCTATCAAAGTTCTGGTTCTGCTTCGTCCCTTCAAAACATGTCTTCGACGGCAATCTATATAGTGGCGCTCTCTCTTTCTACCGCCGTAATTTTGCTAACCGGCCCGCTTCGAAACTGGATATTCAGCGTCTGGACAACGGATATCCAGTCCCTAAGTGACGCCGGATGTAAGTTACAACTGTACCATACGTATGCGAGTATCCACATTTCGTCGCGGCTGCTCGTGTCAGTCACGTGGGAGAGGATGCTGACCGCACTGTAAACGATGAAGGCGCGTACAATATGCACTGCTAGCAACGCCGCCGTGGCCATAAGCGGTATATGTGTCATTATATCTGCACTAGACCTGGTCGTGCCGGTCATGATAACGTTACACGGCGTGAATAATATGTTTTGTGCACCGATTACTAAATAATGGCTTCACTATCTAGCCAGTATTTAGGATTGGATTGATTTCATTCTCGTGTGTGCAAGACCTTTCGTTTTCCTATTCGTGGGAAACGCAATTATTTTCCTCAAAATGCGAATTCAACACAATAAACGAAAGAAAATGTTTACATTTGGCAAACAGACCGCCGGTAACGGGCAAGGGCTCGCCTCTCTGATAATATTTGCGCTCTCCGTCATTTATTTGGTCACCATGACTCCTGCCTATGTATTCCGCTTGTACTTAGTTCATTGGCTGAAGCAGATATTACAGGAAGCCCAGCGGGACCCTCACGGGGCTTTGGAGGAATTCCAGTCCGAACGTATGCTGCAGACGATACTCAACATGTTTAGCTACCTGAACGTCATGTCAACTTTGCCCTTTAAGTCTTCATCGGCTCGAGATTCCGAAACGATCTGCGTGAAATGCTTCAACATGGAAGAAGCGCAGCTAAGCGCCCGAAATTTTATATCCGGTTGTCGCAAATGTTGGACGAACGACGGACAATGTTAACGTATTGCAACCAAACTTCTCGTTAGCGGAGAGCAATTCCGCTGTGTATTGCATTGCAGACTCGGTAAGTGCTCCCCAGGGACATGGCATCACCAGAAATAAAAGTAAGAAGATCGGAAGCCATATTTCAGACCGCATCGAATTGCCTGAAACACCTAAATCGCCATTACATGGCCATATTTAGCATATCTCTTCTTTTTTAGGTATTTGCCAGTTATAAAGAAAATTAGATTCGCAAACAAGCGCCAATATTGTCGCGCTTAAGAAAGCTTACAATGCGAAAATATGATCTTATACAAAAATGGATAAACTATTGAGGAGTTAAAACTTAGTTTTAAATTAACAGTTTAAAAGCAATAGTGCCAGAACATCAACGAAAGAGACCTTTCGAGATTATGTAAATACGCATTTATAAACATCCTCTCCAGAGTTGTTCTAAGCAACCACTTTGTACAGTTTCTTTCTTCTTCATGTTTAATCTTACTCGTGTTACTTAAGTTTTATTTATTTTTCTCCCTGTCACACAGCATTCGTACTGCGACATAGGACGCGGTGGAATCTGGACATGGAAAATTCTATTATGATATTATTAAAGTGGAACGCCTATTGAAACATCAACTGAGAAATCATTATCACGTCCTCTGTGCCTGTCGCCCAATAATTTCAACACAAAAACAGCACAAACAAACATCACACACAAATAAATCTAAATGGTTTTACGGCTTCGTTTATGTGTATAGAGGCTATACGTTGCCAAAAATCCAGCCTTGTCAACATGACAATTTATACTTAGATCGCACTGAATAGATTTTTTTGTTAAAGATAAAATGTTGCTTGTAATCGGTCTTTTGATTATCTCAGTTTTACAAGTTCATTGTAACTTTCAAAACTAAATTCGCCACATGTATCAAATGTACCAACATGGCACGCTTTACACAGTACACCTTACCGTTTGTGAAATGAAACTGCATTAGCTATCATTCTCAGGTTGAAAACTTCACACTTGACTTTTACAAACATAGGCGATTAACATTACTAGACGATTTTGCAACTTCCATATATGGCAATTTTTACGGAAATAGCCGAGGATTAAGAGGAGGAGTCAAAATTCATTTGTAACAGCTTGTGTACAATCGGGAACCCTCGGACAATTTCGCCATAACGGCGATCAGTGTGGTGTAGCCCACTGCCCGCAGCGTTCAGATTGAGTTTGTGTACAGGCATCGATGAAGAACACTTCGTATAAAGTACAGGTACATTTTCTTTCATCATTGAAGTTTAAATGTTTAAATATAACGAATTAAAGCATTGTTTTACAACCCCTTTTTCATTGCATTGCAGCACAATCGACCGTTATCTTATCTACAGATGATTATTATTTACAATGCACATGCTTTCGGATATAAACATAATCGGATATATATTTTAATGTACAAGGATTTAGTGTCATTTGGAATAATGTGTTATCTGCAGATTTGCCTTGATCAGGAAGATAATGGCCTTGTACAGTCGAACTCCTGCGAGTGTCCCATGGGAAAATACAAATGCCATCATGTAGCAGCAGGCGCAGCACTATTGTTCGGGTAAATTTGAAAAATAAGTTGTAACTCTTTTTAGTTCTTTATGTCTTAACAAGTATAATTTGGCAACATTTCTCAACAATGCACAATATTTTATACCTGTTTCCAGCATATAACAGGCTTTTATAAATAAGGTTTTATTCCACTTGCATTTCAGAATTATTACACGTACAAAATCAATAATGCTCTTTAATTGTTCAAGCAAGCAGGTGTTTTATTAGTCTTCACTTTATCAAATTTAAAAAGCCTATAACATGCATTAATACAATCAGATGAAAATGTGTTCTAGCCTGTCTTATTTAAATGTATTAATTTGACTAACCATAATTACATGTCACTTGACTGGTGAGTCAGGCTAGCGATTAACATGATTACTGTGTTAGTTCTCGTATTGCCTTTAATGGCTACAATAATTCTACAAACAGCTAATAGTATTCTTTAACCTGGACATCTTAATCCTATAGATGTAGTTCTTTTTATTATATCAGATTCGTTTGTATATTTTTTCAGGTATAAGAGAGCTAGCAAAACTGATGTCAAGTGACGTTGGACGAACTGGAGAATGTTCGATGTGAGTTTATTATGTGAAACCTAACTTATCTAAACATACCAGTTGCAAAATACATTTGATGTTAAATATTATATATATGTATAAATATTTTTCAGGCAGCGTACAATCAGAAAGCCAACGTGTACCAGTACCAACGCCAGGTCATGGCTTTGCTGTTTCTCCCGGCGGAGCATATTCCCTCTGTGTTTGATGCCTTGGACGAGCGGGCCAACAATGAACATCTGGACGCTGTCATGGTGTACATCTACAACACCTTGATAAATAGCAGCGTCTTTCCAGTTGAGTGTTGGTCAATCTTCGGGAAAAGCTTAAGGACGAACAACGATTGTGAGGGGTGAAATGGGCGGGGAAATGGGCGGAGCTTATTAATCTATTATTTCAAAACTTGTCAAGCTGGACTATACATACCCGAATCATGATAATCGAAAAGTGCTAAGATGCGAGTGTAAAGGCAGTTTTGGCAGCAATCTATTGTAGGCGTACACATAATATTGTATATCCTGAACGTCAGGATGAACACTCGGCATTGACTCTCTGGTAGAACTAATATCTATGTAATAGTTTAAAAAAGGTGCATCTTATTTTATAGAAATACGAGTGTACATTGTTTCATCAACAAACCTCGTTTTCAAAATACACCTTTTGAGTTTACAAAAGAAGAAACACATATGTATTTCACCCGGAAACAATATGTTTAACACAGATCAGCATGACTGGATTTTTGGTTACAAATAGCCTCCATATATGTGTGATGTTTCAAACGTAAACATCGTTGTCATCGACAAATACGCCCGCAAAGATAATTTATATAGTTATCGCTTGCATGAGTAAATGTGTTCTCGTGTTCGTAGATCCGGTTCAATTCAACGTAATACTTCATTGTGTTTAATGGTAAACATCGATATTTTATAATGAAGGTATTCTTATCAAGTCTAGTAAGCACATTGGTCGCCGACCAATTACCAGCCAACGATAACTGTGACGATTATTGACAACCCCATTCGGCAAAAAAGGTCATGTTAGGTATGCTTTTAATGTGCCTTCAGATTTTGACACGAGTTCATTAAAATTAACTGATAGTTCTACTCTGTTAAATATCGGCTATAGACTCTAGGAGCATTATCTTACGACTTGATGTTAGAGAAATAACAGTTGACGAAAATAGTCAGCTTTCAGATGTTGATAATGACAAAAGAAGCATTTTCGATACAATATGGTCCTCCAATCAATATATGAAAATAAGGCGTTCGGGGACAATGCAACTTCAAGTGTGCTAGTACGTGATGAAACAATGTCTCAAATGCTAATGTTCAGGTTTTTGAGACATTAAGGGTTGCGGTTAAAGTTTGTACAGATTACAATTGTTAATTTTTTCAATTTTCAATGATTATTGATTGTTATTTTGATATGATGTTATTATAAAGCTTTCAACATATGAATCAAAACACACTTTTCAGAAAAATATGCTAAATATTCCTTAACAATATTTATACCCAGTATTATCTGACAACGATGTGCTAAGTATATCCCGTTTATATCCATATTGATATCCATGAACTATAATTTTCTATTTTATATAGCTTGTATTTTAGAATACGGCAACAAGGAGGTGACATTCAAAATAATGTTTCTTCAAAGAAAATGTTTTACGTTCACAAGAGTAGATTTTTACATGCGCACGAACAATTTTCACGTGCACACATGCAACTCTTCAGATGCATATTGAAATCGCAACTTCAGAGCCACAAGAACCTTCTTTAAGCGACAACTTTACAAATAAAGTTAAATGTTGATTTTCTTAGTTACCCGTCAATGTCCTTGGTCATAATTCCCACACCAATTTGCTGTAACAGTGAACACTCTTACCTGCAGACGATATTTTACACAATATTTTTGTTGAAATTGAAACTTAATATTCAACCAAAAAAGCAAAATTCAATGTTACCGTTTGCCAAAATGTATCGCGTATAGTTCGTCGTTTGATTGGATTAAGGGAAGAAACCGAAGCAATGAGTGACATTTCAACAGTCTGGTTACTAACCCTGCTCCTCCCTTTTAGATGGCTCGTATTTAAGCGCTGTCGGAACGATTATCAAGCATGCAGACGACTGGAATTTACTCGCATTTTTGAAAAACTGCCGATAGTCAAATAGTCCCTTAAGTTTGGTTTGATTATGAGTACGGAAAAGTAAAATTTAGAAATGTATTAATTGAAGAGCTTAAATGCGACATAGTTAAATTGTTTTCTGTTATTGTGGTTTTAAATTACTGTTAACACATAAATGGCATACATCAGTTATAATTGCAGCAATATAAAAGCCACACACCTTGAAATGAAGTGCATGTTAATCAAAACATATAGATGCAATTTGAAAGTGTGCAAAATTTTCATTTAATATATAGCTTGTTAGCAAGTGAGTATTATTTTTCAACCTGGAATAACCGCTTTTAAAACCGAAAGTAGGATTTTTTATATAATACGTCCATTTCGTCATACGCGATTATTTGTAAGTTTAAAGGTGCAAAAAAGACGGATTTCTAGAACCACCAGATATATTCTAATTGGCATAGGTAAAATTAAATCTATAGCCTGGTTAGCAAGTAATTTTCTATTTTTCAAACGGTACCGCTTTTAAAACCGAAAGTAGGATTTCTAGACGTATACGTCCATTTCGACAAACGCGATTATTTTTAAGTTTTAAAGCGCCAAAAGACGGATTCTTACATTGTAACCACCATATATATTCTTATTGGCATAGATTAAATATGTTTTTTTATTTATACTTAAATTAACTATGCCAAATAACGTGTGTTGCTTGACTACAAGACAGAAAAGTTTTGGTAAAGTTTGAGGTCACGTATTCTTGAAGATGAATGTCCAAATCCTGGTTGGCTATTCTCAGGATTTATTTTAATAATTAAGTATGTAATTCCCATTTTTAAATTTAAAAGGTTAAGGAATTGATTGGTATAAATCAACATAAACAATGTGACCCGTCCAATATTTTACTTGTATGCTTATTGTATAGCAATCATGCTTAAAGTTAAGAACGAGACTTTCTGAATGATACTTATTTAGTTTATTTTTCCTCTTCTGTACAAACAATTCCTATCTTAAATGTCTGCTCTTAAGAGACAATGTTAATGGGTATAGATAAATTAAAGCGCTATATCTGAAAGAGCAAACTACGAAAACGTGATTATGTTACCAATTCAGCAACTGTCACATAGCTTGTTATCATCGAAATATTCAACGACGCATCTTTGCAGCATAAACAATATATTATATTGGAAAACTTTCTGGATTGAGTAAGTACACTTTTGCTTTATTACTTTGTAACTACAATTGACTAAAGCTTTAACAAATTTAATTACTGTATTTTAAACATGTAATATTTCAATGAATCAATGTAAATCATTTACGTAGATCATATAATTAACACACGTTTGATAAAGGGATGGTATCTCAATAACACCCTACCGTTTAAATAACGTTTAAATTGTAAACATTGGCGATCAAACTCAGTCAAATGGGAACTCATCATTCATAATAAAATATACCCAAACTGAACCTCCTATTTCGATTAAATCAAGGAACGATTTGAAATGATGATAATACTTAATACATACACATATTTGTCACATGTTAAACTTTATGGTCGAGTTTTCTTTCACAATTTCTATGTAATCATTTGAACATTATATTGCAATATCTAAATAAGGAGCCCTGGACTCTTTCCTCGTTGAACATGTACTGAAAATAAATTCATATAAATAATTACAAAACACCCATTCAATAAACGTACATTATCAATATTTGGGTAATTCAATTACCTTTTTTTCCAAAAGAGGAGATTATTATGTTAATCTTTCTTTTCAAAATAAAGATTTGTGGACGTTTAGTGTGTTTGAAAACTGATAACCATTGTATGTATTTTGCTAAATTGCACAATCCTAGCTTCAAAAAAAAATCGTACTATGATTGGTGACCCATATGACCTACTATCTGCATGAGAGTTTCAAGTAGATTATGTCGCTGAATCTTATCCGTGACCGTTGGTTGAAGTTGATTATACGAGTACGAATGGTTCAATATGACCGTACCTACGATTGCTTCTAATCCCTACACTCTCAGTCAAAGGTATACTTAAGTTATTTGTGTCTGAATTCTGGATTTCAATTAAAGTGTTTGTTGGACTAGTCTTCGATACAATTTAGGAAGTTGACTAAATAAATAGCACATGAATACTTCACAATATGCATGTCATAACACAATGACGTCTAACCAACAGGTATCTAGTTTAAACAACAAGATTGATGAAGCTATTTTGTTTTGTTTTTTTATTTTGCAAATGGTCGGCGCCCGAGTTTTCTGATTTGTAGGTCGGAATGTTTTAGTACAAACAGCTTAAGTCTACCATCTAATCCCTCGCATTATTGATGTTTACTTTTGAAAACAACTACTTTACTGTTTTCCTTTACTTTCATAGGTGTATATGTAATTGTATAATTTAATTGGCAATAACCGTGCGGATGTTATTTAACCAAATGCGTACATAAGTTTTCGTCCCTTCTTCTAACATTGCAATTACTAAGCTTTACAAATAAAACTTAATTTACGAATGTTTATGCTTGTCGTCCTAACTGGAGAGGTGATAGCGATAATATAGAATCAGTCATGCACATTCAATACTGTAAAATAAACATTTGAATAAAAACCATTTGAATATATAATACATTTCTGAAAGTAGCTTTTATCAACCAGAGAAAACTAGTGGCAAATTTAACTACTTGTGTCGGGTACCATAGGAACCGAACGCAATAACATACTGCATATACTTTAAAATATACAAACAATGGATGACAGTCTTCTGACAAATAACTGCTGGGCTATAGAGCTGAGCAGACTGCTTATAAATGTGCAACAACAAGTTATGGTCGCACATAGATACTATGCTACGAGTTTTTTTTATCTCTTGATTTGCTTTTATCTAGCCATGTTGTTTATACAAAATAACTCAACAGTAAGACTTTGATGACATTTAGTGAATATATCACTTCTTAAATTCAAATTATATTATTCACATGCGTACCACTATGCGGCGCGTGTAGTTAGAATTGTATTTAGTTCTGTTATAAAACGATTATTCCTTTTGCTCTAAAGTTTGATATATACATGTTGACATGTATATTTTCCATAAAATATCCATGTTTATGGTTGTTTGCGCAAGATATCAGGTCCGTAGTTTGTGTTTTGGTTTACTACTTGGTTATTCCCCGCTATTGAACTCAGCTGCATAGCCAGCTTCGGACCTTATTTTAGGCGTACCTTTATTCAAAGGTATATAGGACATATGTGGAAACAAACTGACTTTTACCTTGCTGGGTGGCTGTGTGCATGGGGGCGGGGGATAACCTTGGTGTGCAGTATAGAATGGACTAAATAGACGAGTATAACGCGCATACGTGTAATCGGTCAAACAGCAAGCTACACGTCAGTTTAGTGCATCACAGAATTGACTACATAGACACCGCTGGTAATCCGAACCTAATGAGCACTTGCTCCAGTGGAAGTTTAAATGTAATCAGTGTTCTCTTTGTTGTAATGAAATACATTTTAAGTGGACTTCTTCAAAGTTTAGTTAAATGACAATGTTCATAATTATTGTCATATATTTAACGAAAACTGTATACTTCATGTTTATAAAAGTAAAAAAAGCACTCCTGAATAAAAAATGTTAAATATATTGGTACATTTAAGGAGAATTATCACTCGAAAACGGTAAAATAATAAAGCGTTTGTAACGCTATGCCTCGATAAGTTTAAGAAAAAAGTGTAGTTCTTTAGGAAAGTATATCTAATTTAAATATCCAAAGTGGAATTGCAAGGTAAATGGTACGTTAAATGTTCCAAGAAATCGTTGCTTTTTTTTGTAAATTTTGACAAAATTACCAATTATCATTTGGTTAATATAGAGACGAACCATTCTTCCATAGTATCGTACGGAGATGGTTGATGTTTAACCAACATGCGAGAAACAACTTTAGTTTACATCCGTGTTTTACCAACGGATCACTAAAATACACGTTGCACAATCTTATTTATAGATATAAGAAATCTGAGCAAAAACCGCGAAACAGTCAGTGAATTGACAAAATGTACATTTGATTAAATGGTTTGAATAATAACAAAATGTGACTTCATATAACATTATACTGGCGGATCTTTCAGACTTTCTAAAAACAAATCTTAGATGCAAAACTACCCAATTAACGGTCAATACAGTTCTCGTTCCGATAGGAATCTTATGTGAAACCACGCTTGAATAATTTCACATTATCGTTTCGTCGTCTTTTTAATGCGTACATGCACTTATTAAACCACTCGGAATAACGTACGCATCGAAACTCAAATCGCGAACTCATGTTCTACCTATTTTCTAGAATAACTATGGGGAGTGTCTGACACGACGGTTTAAATCCCCATTAACACTCAAAATCCACGAATATTTCTTAAAATATTTCGCAAAATATAAAGTTAACCCATTAAAGGGACTATCAACCACGAATGACGAAAAAAGAAAAGTTCTAAATTACCGTATTTGTTTACAATTATTAGTTTATATTGATTAAAATATCACGACTGGTATATTACATTACTTGAAACAAGTTCATTTTTTTTCAGAATATTCGGTAATAAAATTTCGCGATGTGAAATCGAAGTTACATCGCGAAAATAGGTAACATAACGATATACACACTATAAATAACGCAAGTAGATCATTTTATATATAAAATATATACAATTCACTACGCATGCACAGTTTTCATTCCTGGGTTTACCACGTGACGATGATGATCAATCTACTTGCGTTATTTATAGTTAACTGGTAGTTACCTGGTAGACATACACAGTAAAATTTATTACCGAATATACTAAAAATATGAAAACTTAACAACTTTTTTCAAGAATATAATATAGCAGTCGTGATATTTTAATCCATATAACTAATAATTGTACAAAAAATACGGTACTTTAGAACTTTTCTTTTTTCGTCATTCGTGGTTGACAGTCCCTTTAAAAATCAGTGTTCCTTATATCATAGCCAAAATTTCAACGCTAGATGTGGTCTGGTAACATAGATTTAACAAGATACAAAATGCTTTTTTTTGGTACAACTTGTATAAACGATTAATAAACAAACAATTAACGAAAGACAACATGTAGAACGCAAACATATCTGTGGTTTTAACAGATAAACAAGTTCGTTCGTTACAAACCATTTAAATCTCTTAATGTCAGTTTTCTATTTCATAATTCAAAGCGGTATATTGATACAATCTGACTTTAAAATACGACGGGCTGACAATTTTAGATAATAAATAAATGCGTGGCATTGAGCGACATTTTGTAAAAGCAACAATAGCGTTTAAACGGTATATAGTTTCTTTTGTTTCAAGTGTAAATGACGCGTATTGCTTATTTGCGTTATTTTTCTTTTGTTTTAAGTACATTTGTAAATAGGGACTTAATAATTTTCTGAAAGAAATATGATATTTCGAACATGACCTTTGCTGTTTAAAAGCGTGATACAAAAAGATCATTGCCAAACGCGTTAAACATTCGATAATAATTGCGTAAATATCCTCAAATGGTCTAAAATTATAGAGTTATTGTTTGTGCAAGTTGAGTACAAAAGGTTTGGTCTTGCGAGTGGTTAAAATGAAATAAATATGAAGGCAATTAACTCTCGCAGTCTAGTAGAAAAGGATTATCGGTTAAGGAGCAATTAAAGTGGATTTACATTAACTTATATATATGCTTCTTTGTATTAAATACCGTGCTTTTAAACTTGCATAGTTGAGGTAAAATGTAATCTTTAACCTTGTTAACTTTTCATCTATGAAAGGTCTAATTTTACATGTTAACATGAGGTGCATGCATATGTTATGTGAAATGCGTGTACATTTTAAATGTCTGTCAATTTTCAAAATGGATAAATATGTGTTTAGAGCCTTATACTAATAATATAGCGATTTCAAACGTACGTTGAAACTGGACAAACCTACGCTTGACGTATGAGCACAAATATTCATTTTTAATGTTGACGTTAAACGTTGTGCACACGTGGTTCAATGCATGATTTAAGTGTTACCGGCACTTTCCCATGAACAATCAACTGTGGACGAATAAGCTGTGTAATTAAATTGGCATATCGTGTTAAAAAAAACGCAGTACACAATTATAATGACTGCCAACACCACTCGGAATTCCATCAACAACTAATACACTACTGTACATGCCCAATTAATTATTTTTTTTTTAAACAAAATGCAGTCGGCTTAAGTAACGACGCAATCTTGCCGCCCAAAATGACCGCAAACAGCACTAAAAAACACTGCAAGATACCGCCATTTTTTACTTTTAGCTGAAAAAGTTACTATAACACCGTGCTTGCAGTTGAAAAAATTACCCCCACACCGGTCGACATGCGACACTTGCGCGATATTTTCTCGATATAGTGTC
>VMBQ01006429.1:0-48822 GCA_007657795.1 Dreissena rostriformis | reverse complement strand
ATTACAAATCATTTAACATCATAATCTCAACGATACTAACTAAAGGTAAAGGTTTAGGTAAATAATTATAATACAAGATGTTTTTTTTTGGGGGGGGGGGGGGGGGGAATGCGGCCGAATTTCGGCCGTGGATTTGACAGATTGAGGGCCCTGGCCATTAAGAGTAAAAATGGAAAACCAGCCAATTCTTAACCTTACCAGAATGCAGACATCCGGCCGCATGAGGCGTATCTGCTCCACGAGGTCGGTAAAGGGCTCGTACGAGAGACTGTCCGACGTAGTGAAGGGGCCAGCAGCCACCAGAAGGGTCAGTCGGCCACTGGAACCCTCCTCAGGGCAGTTGGGGAGAGGTAGCGGAACACTCTGCAACGTAGGACAATACTTAATGTCAGTTGGGGGTTGCCAACAAAAGAATAAATATGAGCCTCACTCTGTGAAAAGGGGGTTCAATGCATGTGGGTAAAGTATCGTCCCAGATAAGCCTGTGCGGACTGCACAGCTAATCTGGGACTACACTTTACAAACATGCATTAAACCCCCTTTTCACAGAGCACAGCACATATATTATTCTTTAAAAGCGTAACTGCTTCAAGATGTGAAATACGAATGAAAATATTCACTGGTTTAAGATCAGGCTTAAAGAGAAACTTCGTGATCAGAAATAATTTTCTGTGAGGACACATTAAAACAGCCCCTACTCGAACAGCAAAACTGATAATTTGTACATGTATTTGATGTAGATAGCTTATTAGGCTTTGATTGAAATGGGAATATTTTAATATATTTTTGCAAATATTCAATGGAAAACGAAAAGTACCGTGATTACTCTATGTTTTCGGACACTTAAAAATAAAAGATAAAAAAAGAAAAATTAACTTAGATACGAAAAATATTCACAAAATATAGGTGTCCAAAAATTAAGAGTCGAAAAAATGAATTGTCCGAAAAAAGCGTCGATTGTATCAACAACTACCGGTAATAGCACGTGCTTGTAAATACCACACCTTATAGTATAAATGATATTTATAATGTTTGCACTGCCTTTGAAATAATTTCAAATGCCTAATTTATTATGCAGAAAGTTAATATAAGTTTTAACTTGGACCAAAGAGTTCAATGGTGAGCATGTGATGTACTGATACTCTCTATTATGAACCTGTAATTAACGCAATACAAAAATGCAAACTATGAATTCTTTGTTTGTTCGTTTCCGATAGTTGTTTTATTTAACACCTTCCATTGTTTGTAAAACTTGCAAAAGGGTGCATCACACTTTGGAGCGTTTAGTATTTGTCACAGTTATCTTACTGAGAAGGGGCTTTCAGGGAAACCATTGTTTGATACCGGTTCACAAGGTTATTTACCCAATAACGCAAATGTAATGGTCCATTACCCTCATGCATGCATCTGCCAGGTTTTATTACGTTAACCCGGTTGTAAAACCCAATGATCGAAGTGTCCTCAGATACTGAAAACAGGGCCAAAATTTGGTAAAATAGCGCTGTAAAATATACTGTCCGAAAACTTAGAGTCATTAATTATGGACGAAAACCTGTATGTCCGAAAATTAAGTCACGAAAATTAATTATTTTTGCTTAAAAAAGGGTTGTCTGAAAACATAGTGTCCGAAATATAGAGTAATTATGGTATGTTCAAAAACCTTAGTTAGAAATTTAAGATTATTAGAAAATGTGACTAGACTGGTGCGGCTTTCCACCCTCAGCATGACCCTTTTAGCAGAAACCTGTCTATTCATGAACCTAGATCAGCTCTTACAAAATGCTAGCTACCTTACTATGTCTTATGATGTTAACAAATTTAAAGTAACAAAAAGAAATTCAAGAGAATCCAAAACAAAACGTTATTTAATTGAAAAATAAATGGAAAAAAATAAAAATACATTTGTTAACTTCAGGTTTTACTTTTTCTTATCAATCAAAATTTCGTCTGTTTCTTGGTCAATGCCTTATTTGTTACTCATAAGAAGCAACAGGGTTCCACAAACCCACCTCAAACAAATTTATATAATAACAAAATACAAAGAACTCACCTCAAACAACTTATTCGCCACAAACTTCTGCCCCGTGCTGTTATGTCCGGTGAGCGCGACAATCTGCCCAGGAAACAGGGCGTACTCTTTGAGCTGCGACACGTCCAGAGGGATCACCTTGCCCGCAGATGTGTCAATGGATCCCTCGAGCACCACGGACTTGGCGTTGAGTTTGCCGTTGCTGTCACAGCACACGCGGCCGCACACTGTGACCTCCTCCTGAGTTGGCAGAACGGCGTGAGAGATCTCCTCGATATTGTGAACCTTCTGAAGGTGGTCAGCCATGTCCTCTATCAGGTCATTCAGCACTGAAATTGTAGACAACAACAAAGATGCAATGGACATTAAACAACAGCTTCAACGTTTTCAGGGATTTTTTTCTTGATTTGGGGAAAGGGCTTGGCCTTCCATTTTGTGGAAAACATTATCCACAAAACTGAGAAAGGGGAAAAGATTTCCCAGAGTAAACTTGAAATTTGGGGAAAATTGAATCATTTTAGAGAAATTATCTTCAGGAAGAGGCCTTTCTCTTGGAATAAGGCCCTTTCTAAAGAAGGAAAATGGCCAGGTTTAAATATTCAATTTTCTTTAAATTAAAATAACTGTGCAATCCCAAGCTTTGTCTGTATGTAAGGTAGCAGGGCACAAAATTTTAGTGCAGTATCTCCATTCAATTTTTAGTAATTAATAATTAAGTGCACACGTTTTTCTATTTTCAGTATTAGTGATCTTGACTTTGACCAGACTAGCCCTTCCTAATGTAAACAAACCCAAGCTACATGTACGTCTCCATGCAATCATACTATATTATATACAAACTTTCATCACGATTGGTCAATGCAAGCATAAACTAGTCATTGACTGGAAACTACCTGTTTGACATTATGCTATAAGAAAAATGAAACACTATTATTCGATAAAGGAAATTTTCGTTTAATAAAGAAGATCATACCATCTCGCTTATCAGACATCTTCTGAAACATGTACTTGAATTTTCTCGACACAGTCTGTTCTGGTATGAAGCTTTCAATTTTCACCTCTTTGCCTGACCCATGCCAGGCGATGCCATTTGTGTTTCCTTCAGAAGCCACAACCTCACCACGATTTGTGCGAGAGATGTACTTTTTGGCCGGGGTTGTACTGGAAAGCAAACAATAAAGTGAAACTACAAGTGTGAAAACCATTTACAACTAGGGGGTTTACTTTACAGAAGAATCATGAATCAAGTTGTTTACATTTAATCTTAAAGCACTTTTATGTGACAAAGTTGAGTTTGCACAAAGTCTTCATCTAAGTTACCTACACACACTTACAGTGAAGTATCTCCATCCAAACTAAAGTTATTCAGTAGAAACTGTTTATCTATTTTTAGTAACAGTGAACTCGACTTTAACCCAACATGCTTCAAATTCAATACCAAGCAATGTATTCATGCAAGGTTGCAATATCCCACATTTCATAAAGATTGGTTGATTCAAACTAAAGTTTAAAACAAGAGCACCACATAGCGGGTGCCAAAGCTTGGCTGTGAGTGCTTGGATTTTGTTTGTTTGACCTTTGAGGTCATCATTGACCTTGACCTTATCACCACTCAAAATGTGCAGGTCGATGAGATACACATGAAAAACCAAATAAAAACCTTTGACCTTGAAGGATGACCTTGACCTTTCACCACTCAAAATGTGCACTCAACCTGGAATACCACACAAAAAGTGTATGGTTGGAACCGAAAATTAAAATAGCTGAAAATGTGCATGGGCGCCACCTCCTGTCATTAGCACCACCTCCTTGGCATTGGCTCCATCTCTTTTGGAAGAATGCAAAATTGTCTATAAGATCAACAAGAAGCCAATGTTTTGTGCATGCAACAACGTGTACATGCTCAAAGCAATGGTTTGATGTCGTTAGCGATTTCATTGGGTGGAAAATTGCTCGTCACAAAGGAAAAATACATTGATTTTCTTTTAAAAACTTCACCATGCCACACCTTATAAAGGTCATCACGTTTCCAAATGGGTTGTTATTATATGTTTCTGTACATTTGTGGATGAATAAATATTCGCTGAATCGCACTACATTGCCCGATTTGTAAAATAATGTGAAATATGTTGAAAAAAAATATATGAAACCTACTCACCCTGTACAATTATCAGTGAAATTTCAAAACATCCGGTCCTTAGCGCCACCTCGGAAGTAGCATTGGCTCATTTATTAATGCATCGCTAAAAAGAGGTGGCACCTGTGATTACCGGCCGTGATTATGGCGGCTATTAAACCTACTTACACTTATCCTGGGTAAGCTGGTTAACCAGTAGTAAGTGCACATACTTATGCAGGGTTTTTCGTACAAAAGACAAATGCTCTACTTAAATCAGAGGTAGAGGGAGCATGGTCATAGGAATAATTTTATCGCTAATCTGTGTAGTTATCATAACAAAAGTCATGAGACCAGGTCACGATCCCTCAGATTTGTAGTCCAAAAATTTACCACTTGAGTTAGCAGGCCAGGTATTTGATTTATAGTTAAACAATTGTGTACTATCAAGTCTGTAAACTGACTAGAGCTAGATGTTTCTCTTTGAAAGTGGGTCCCAGCAATATTTGTTTCCCAATTGGGAAAAGTTCAGTAACAACTCAATAGGAAAAAATAAGCAGGAAAACCCATGAAATCTGGAAAATTCAAGTCGTGAAATCTTTAGATTGGGAACTATGGGTCTTTTTAAAAACTTACTTGCACAAACCCATCTCAATATACTTTTACATGCCTTTTTACTGAATTGTTCAAATTCAGTGCTCATTTTATTTGTTCACTTGCAGATATTGGGCTTTTGGAATGAAAGTGATGAAACTTTTTTCCTTTTGGAATTGTTTTCGACAACAAAAGGGAATTTTTCTTCTTTTGGTTAAAGTGCCTTTAACAGGTTCTCCACAAAGAAGGAAAGGAATAGCTGGGTCGAAAACATTCAACCCCACAACAATAAGTCATCTTTAGAGGCTAGCTGTCCCTCATTTCACCTCTACCTACCTGGCTGGTGAGAAGCTTGCTGGGCTGAAAGGGGCAGCAGGGCTCCTGTTGGGGCCGGTGAAGCGCTTGAGGGGGGCGTTCTCTGGCGTGTGCTGCCTCTTGTTTGATATCTGACATTGTGGAGTGTACAGTTTTAATACATACAATATATCACTGCTTTTCCCAGGCCAGGTTTTTTTTCCACTTTTTGGGAAGATAGCCCATGGCTTTGGAATTGTGAATATTATCAGCATTTTCATGAAATTGGGAAAATAAATTCATTAGCCTTCTTTTTTCACACGAAAAGTCCACTGATTAGGGAAATACTAATTTGATATAACTCTTTATAATCATTCAAATTAAAAGAACAAAATCATATAATCATTATTATATACTTTGTAAGATGTAATTGAATTAAAATTGAAATAAAAAACAGATTAGACACTTCTTTCTAAAAAAAACAAGGCTTGTCACCTTAGGATGACATATGACCCCCTTTTCCACATTTTTTGTAACCTAAACGCAAAACCTAAACGCAAAGTGTGATGGAATTTCAGGTGGACAGACAGACGGACAGTGCGATCACTAAATGCCACCCTACCGGGGGCATAATTAATTTTTTTTGGAAATTGGGAATTTTTCGCCACATTTTGGGAAAAAAGTATACTTATTGGGATTGGGAACATAGCCATTTTTCGGCTATAAAATCAGGCCAAAAAAAACCCTGCAGGCCCTTTTGAAATCTGACCCAAACATACCCTGAGCACCTCTAAATAGTTTTGCACTAACAAACACTGCCCAGTGCACCCGTTTTTTTTTATCAATTAAGGCACTATGTTGACTGCAGCAGATGACAATAATGCTTCAAAGCTTATTTCTAACATCAAAATTACATTCTTTAACACAAGAAACCAGAACACCGACTAAATTGATCGCCTTAAATTTATTGTTACTCCTTAGCCGAAATCAATAACCACATGTAGCACCGCGTAGTTTTGTCCTACGGGAAGATTAATATAAGCCAATTGAAACACTCTGGTTACCCTTACCATTAAACGTCGCTGACCATGCTCCCAGGTCAGAACCCACGGACATGCACATTTCTTAATTTTATCTGTCTCAGTTATTATAATTATTCAAAACTATTCCAAATTTAAATTTTTGTGTTTGTAAATTGATTATATGACATTTTTCCAAACACCCATTTGATTCAAAGAAAGTATTGATTTAATAGTGATCTTTTAAAACTGGGCAAAGGTTGTTCTTACTTTTGAAGTTGGGGTTTTTCCGCCGTATGCACTGTATAGTTCTTCTGCTCCTTCCACATCCATCCTGCAAATGACACAGAAAATGTCTAACGGTTATTCAAAATCATAAAATTAACAAGTTTTCTTCATTCATCTGTGCCTGGCAGAAATAATACCCATTTGTGCTATACAAAAAGTAACATAATGCAAATAAAATAACCAATTTAGGTATAACCAATAATTCAGATACAAGTCCACATAAAAATCCCTATAAATAAAAAAAAAGTGTTTGTTTAAGTTGGATTTTTCGACGTTTTCAACAGTTTTTCAGTTATATCATGGTGGTTAGTTTACAAACTCACACTTTCAAGGGTTGGCTGGTTTAACCAGTACTAAAAGCTCATACTAATGCCAGTAACTAATAACTGATTTGCTTGAAAAAGAGGTAGGGGGAGAATGCCTGGGGATCGAACCTGAGATCCTCAGTATTGTAGTCCATCGCTCTACCAACTGAGCTTATTATACTTTAATAGACAGTTTTTTGACCTTTGACTTTGAAGGATGACCTTGACCTTTGCACCACTAAAAATGTGCAGGTCCATGAGATACACATGGAAAAAAAAAGAAAAAAAAAAGAAGTTTTTTTTTACCTTTGACCTTGAAGGATGACCTTGACCTTTCACCACTCAAAATGTGCAGCTCCATGAGATACACATGCATGCAAAATATCAAGTTGCTATCTTCAGTATTGCAAAAGTTAGGGCCAATGTTCAAGTTTTCAGACGCCGCGGACGGCGGACGAGCTGGCTATGACAATACCTCAGGTTTTCTTCGAAAACAGCCGAGCTAAAAATGCCCATCAGATGTGTATGCATTTAATCCACGTAGCAATTAGTCACAGAGGAAACTCAGATTGAATAGCCCCTCATACGTATGACAAAAAGAATTTTATTTTTCCATTAACAACAATATATTAATAAGAATATGATCAGACAACTACACTTTTAATTTATTTTACATTTTAATTTGTTTAATGGACAATATTCATGATGTTGGGTAGTATCAAACTAATAATTTATATGATTTTGTAATAATAAAAAAAAATCACAAGCATAAAACTTGCATATTTAATAAATTTGCATACGGCAGTGAGTCAATGCTATGGATAACGGGTCCGTTTTCCTTCTTAACAGCCTTGGGCGTCTTCTGATGCCTCTTTGACAATCTCTGAAAAATGAACAAAAGTTTGAAATATGTTTGAAAAATTTAAACAACATTGAAATTGATGATATCTCTGTTTTGAAACGAAAAAAAACAAGATTAAGTTAAATTATTTTTTTTGCAATTTGAAACATATATCATAAGAATTTGTTTGACTTGTCAATAAACACAACTGCATTTTTGTACAAATGTCTAACTTCTTATAATACCTTAATAAATTAATTTGAGAATTGTTTCATTTAATTTGTTCATGTGTTCACAACCAAAACTTTATCTACTTGACCACACCATTCTCAAAATGACTGGAACTAAAACAATGCAGACTCTGTGAAACATTTCAGACAGGTCTGACAAACATTGGGGTGCTGTAAGACACAGTGTCTGACAAGAAATTCAAAAAGTTCACATTTTACAATCAAGCATGTCTGACAGATTGACTTAATGTCTGACAAGATTTCGACCTATTCAGGCAATGTGTCCAACAGGTACTTTTAAGGTTCCGCAGAGTCTGAAAATAAACTCTTTAGACTTAGCCATTAAAATAAGTCAGCCCTGTCTTGCATAGGAAAGAATAGTCTGCAAACACAATACCCACCTCGCGTTCAAATTGTTCCAGAAGGTCCATCTCAATAGTGAGATTTTTTTTGGAGTGTGCAAACGCCATCCACTCAGTGACCATGCCACCCGCATCTAGTCTGTGCATTGTGCAGAGCTCTTGCACTGAAAATAGTAAAATATTTTAGTTTACAGATATGATGAAGTGATATTTAATATATTTATACGTGAATGCTCAAGAGCAAGTTGGTGTTGTACCTTTCAGTGTGTTCATACAGTCTGTATGAATGCAATTTTTAATTTGATTGTTAATGAGACTTGAAAGATGATTAAGATTATTTAATAAATACTAATATGATTGAAAAGCAACAATTCTGAATTTTCAATAATCAAGTTATGACGTAATACTGTCATTTAAACAGGACTTGACAATCGTCAGCTGTGACAGATTCGAGGAAATAAGCACTTCAACAAAGCAAATGTAACAAACTCGTCTATACTTAATTAAGCAAGCATAGTTCCAAATTTAACAAGCATGGCTTCTTTGTTTGGCACTTTGTCCAAATTTCAATAAAGTCTGGACCATTTTCAATTTACATTTCAGTGGCAAGTAAGAGATTCATTGTATCATCGTATCAAATGAATTGAGATCTTTGGACATATAATCTTAGTAAAAAGAAAGACAGACTAAAATATGATGCGACGTCTAAGACGCCAAATTGTGACAGAAAGACAGGGTACGAACACGCTTGGGACGAATTGATATAAAGAAAAATAACTTGTATGATTATGGTACATTTGGCAATGATTCCTTCACTGGACAACTCAACGCCAAACATTGAAAACTCATCTACAAGTTCCTCTTCTGAGACAAAACTTGTCATCTTTGGTGCTTTTAAGTTTATCTTCAGCGGAAAAAAATCGCCAAAATAAAGTAAACACGGAAGTCAAGTTTCCCGCGTAAATACGGAAGTTGTCTAAAATCAAAAGTTAACCACTGATCTAAATATAAATAGTTTGTTTTTATAAAAATAAATGTATATGAATATGTGTTAATAAAAAAAAAGATAATTAACCCATCTAAGATTTTACGAATTATTTCCAAAAAAAAAACAGTTCCGCAGTAAAGCGTCCTAAGATTCAAGATGGACGACTGCAACCTTGAGAAGCTTGGAATAAAACCTGGCAAACTTTCACCAGCGTTCAACAAGGAAACCTTAGAATATAGTACAACCATCCCGAGCAATGAGGCAGAAGTAACAATAGAATTGCTAACACGTGATTCGGGTGCATCATATACTATCTCAGTATGCGTTGACTTATTTCGTTTGCATAAAATAAATGGAGTGGGTATCGCCATCATCGGGTCGTTTCGCCCTAACACCTGTCATGCCTGTTCGCCCTAAGTCGCCATGAGTCGTTTCGCCTTACAAGTGGGTCGTTTCGCCTTACAAGTGGGTCGTTACGCCGTTATTTTATTGTTATATAATATTATTGTTTTGTAAATGTGTTTTCGTTCTGAATAATATATGTGAAACTAAGACAACAAATTTGATTATTGCGCAATTAACGGAAACATTATGTTACAAACTAAGTATCACAATTTTTTACTTTGGCAGAGGTATGATTAGTTGATTTACCAATTAAAATAATTGATAGTACAGTAGATGTCCTGACATAATAATTTCGGGACCAATTTCAATTATGGAACAAACTTAGATCGGAATACATTTGATCAGATGATTGGCTAATGAATAGCATAGAAACATTTGCTATAAACTTTAAGTCAGTTAGAAACATTTGCTATAAACTTTAAGTCACTTTGCATCTTTTGATCTCAAGACATTCACCGAAAGTGTATATAATAAGAAACTTGGCTATGGCATCGTCATTCGTGAATTCACATATCGAAACAACCTTATGGCAGACCAATTGTGTATTTCAATTGAAAATAGGTGTGAACATTTATATTTTGTGGACCTGTCATACCAGTCAACCGAGTTAACACCAAATAGGCTTTAATCCATTGATATTTTATGGTTCTATGTTGAAAATAGATTAAAGATGAATAATCGTTATTAAAAAATGACGTAGTTATGTGCTTTTTATTATTCGCTCATCCCCAAACATCGTTGTTAAAGTTCAAAAGGAAGTATGAATTAAGCTTGTGACAAGCTATGAAAGATAAATCCTTTTGTAACGGGATCGACAATTTGAAACGCGCTGTATATATAAAAACTAGGGCGAAACGACCCAGGCAGAACGGGAATTAGGGCAAAACGACCCAGGGCGAACAAGTATTAGAGCAAAACGACTCAGGGGCGAAAAGGTATTAGGGTGTAACGACCCAATTCAATGGAGTGCATGCTTTGGAACTGACAGTGTACATGATTAGGAATTTAATGTTTAGTATAGTGTCTGCCTATTTAGGTTTTGATTTCCTTTTCTTATAAAGGTGTCAGTATACTGATGGAACCAAACACATGTAAAGTTAATCAGGGAGGAACATTGAACCTCTTTGCAGTTATTAACCCCAGTTTTACCAAAGCAGTCTACAGTCTGAGCTAACTGGTGGCCCAGTTCTTACCCACTACAATCCTCCTACCATTTATTTTTAAGATTGAAATTAGGGACTTATTTACCTTGTACATCTTAAATCATTAACTATAACAGGGAATGCGAGATAAGTGTGGTAGAGTGTAGGCCTCAACTTCTGGAACACTAGCATTGGCCATTGCACTACTGGTCAAGGACCAATAGCCAAAGAGGAGTCAGGACCAATAACCAAAATTCTGTATAATTGATTGAAATCTTTTTGATCTTCTTGAACAAGCATACAATATGTTGCAGAGAAACGTTTCTGTGAATGCTTTAAGTTTTACTTATCTTCTGGATCTTATAAAAGCAGACTACCAAGTCCACACTTAACTCTCAGTCAAGAAAAATTATCTGTTAAGCAGTGAATTAATATTGAATGGCTCTAAATTTAATTTTGTTCACATTCCATTTTCAGGGTAGTGGTGGCTCAAAAAAAGTTCCCGTAAAAGAAGGTGCTATAACAGATATTAAAATTAATGTCTGCGCTGAGGATGGAAAGACAACTAAAGTGTACCTCATCAAAGTCAGGCGCTTGTCGGCAAAAGATGCAACTCTGTCAAATCTTCTATTGGAACCGGGAACTCTTGTACCAGAATTTAGTCCGGACATCTTTGAATACTTTTGTAAATATTAATTTTTTATTGTTAATGTAATTGAACTTAATTTGGTTCTTAAAATATATTAAAATATAATACTGGGTATAGTTTGTATTCTGCCATGCCCGATTGCTTGTTTTTTATTGACAGAGAAGGAAAATAAGTGACTTGTTTTCTATAGAAAAGCTGTTTTTTTTTTCTTAATTTGCTGTTTAATCCAAGAATGGACGAGTTGTAAGTAACTGTTGTCAAATCCAGTTCAATTAATTAAGCAGGATGTATTTGCAACACTTCATGATATAAGCCTTCTAAAAAATCTTGCACATGACACTCCAATAATACAACTAACTACTTGTATACTACAGGTTTACAGCCTTGTAATGTCAACACAGTCAAGATAATACCAAAAGCACCGGATCCTAAAAATGTAGTGACAGTCAACGGAGAGCAGCCTGGGTCTGTCACAAGCCTCAGTGTTGGCAGCACTAGCATCGTTGTCGAAGTAACATCAGAGGACGGGTCAAATAAACAGGTAAGCTTTTATTTGTGAATCATCTTAAATTTCAGGTATGAGTCGCAACACTTAAAGTAGAACACAAAAATGTATGAAGCAGAAGCCTTGTGATAAAAAATAGCAAAATAAATTAATAGTGAGAAACAAAAAATCACATCCCATAAGCCCGGCACTAGAAATTTTGACTCTGGCTTTCTCGGATGATTGTATATGAGCCTTGCTCTGGGAAAACGTGGCTTCATGCATTTGAGTAGTGTTGTCCCTGATAAGCCTGTGCAGTCAGGCTTATCAGGGACGACACTTTCAGCTTTGAGGTATTTTTCGTCAGAAGTTAGTATCTTCTTAGCAAAAATCCTGTTTAGGCCAAATGATGAGCCTGTGCGTACTGCAAAAATTGGGGCTCGCTTGACCATTGCACTTGTTTCAATGACTGTTTTAAGCCATTATCATACAAGAATATAAGGTTGTCAAGATTTGTAATTGTCTCTGGTAAATAGCAATATTAAGGGTTGGATTTATGTTAATGGTTGAGATCATCAAAATCTTAGTTAATGTTGATGATGCCTATTATAATAATTACAATAATGATAATGATACAAGTTGTAATAAAAGTAATAATGGAAGTAAGGTTTCATTTTAAGTTATTGCTGATGATTATAACTTTTCTTACATAATTTACAGAAATACAACATTTGTGTAACAAGAAAACAGATCCCTCGTCATGTAAGGATATCAGATGAGGCTCTTGCCCTTCAAAATGAGGACCCAATTTCCTTGAGCACTCTGTATCGACCAATCACCATTCGCCATAGTGACCCCAGGCACACCTTCTCTGCACCAATCATAGACGAGTTAACAAAGACCTCCAAGATTGATCCAATCAATGACACCCCTCTGGAGTCTGATTGGAGAGTGGAAGACTTTGAGCTGGACAAGAAAATGAGCTCGGCTGTTGCTTGTGTGCCACTCACATATGGAGGTAGGTTGACGAGATAATAAATCTGTTCCCAGACGCAGTCCCTCTCTGATTCTCTGATGAATTTCATATTAATATAAATATTAAGTACAGTCATAGTATTTTTGTTGTAGCGTGGTATGCTTTGAAACACATGTGTTGAGAAACAAGGCATTTATCAAGTTTAATCTCTTATTTTAACATTTAATCTAAGGTGTGTTAAATAATAAAAAGGAATTTCTTCAAAAAGACTAATTTCGTTGAAATTAATACTAAGATGGTAATCATTGTATGCTCTTTACAAAATACAAGAAGACTGTTCTTTAATGCAGTATATAATTATTTATATCGTCAAAACATTTGCAACAATAAGTGATATACCTTTGCATTCACTAAATTAAAAAAAAATGCCCAATTTAGGATTGGCTTTCAATACTCCATGCATGTCTATTACATTATCACAAAAAGATCTATGTCAAAAGTGATCTAAGCCCGCAAAGCCAGAGAAATTATCAGAGGGAAAAGGGATACAATCAGAGCTCCAGATAAGGATTTAGTCTAAAGGGCATTTTACCCCCTGATAATATTGTTAAAGCGTATTTTACTCCTTTGTTTTAGCCATAAAGGGTATTTAGGAATATTGAGGGGTATTTTCCATTTCCATAGAAAACTGACAAAGTACATGGCGTGTTTAATCTAGAAATATTATTATTTGTTATTTATATTATTAAATGCAAACAGAATGGATTTTAAAATGATGATATGAACAGACTTTCTTTAAAATATTCCCGCAGGAGCCACTGGTCGCTTAAAACGTCCCCTTTTTTATCCACAAACATGATGGGTCGCCATTTTCATCACAAGCTTATTTTGATTGACTTACTTTTGATTCAAAGGTAAACTTACACTAAGAACTCAACTGGATTATTTGTTTAACCGGTTACGCGCTTAAAGCGATTAAAAATAGGTACCAAGATTTGTATTGCATAATGTTACGTACTGGTCCGATTTTTAATGCGTTTTTTAATTTTTTCAATACGTAAATACGCAGATACGCCTCTTATTTGGAGCTCTGGATACAATCTACATATTTTTATTTCTGCATGGTGTCATGAAAATACGTATTGTCTCACTTTCTTGTGATAATATTTTTTTTTGTCTCACCAAAAACAAATCAATGTCCTGTTTTTGATTGACATCATAAATATTCAGTGGTTGGAAATATGTTTAAAGTAATCTGATAATGAAGTAATATTTTACAATCTTATTTATGACGCATGCATTTCTCATTAAAAAAGATACATTTTATTATGTGTCATTAGAATATATTTTCAGGAACATCAGAGTCTTGCGCTTTGAAAGACCTTGGTGCACAAATTGCAAAATGTAATATTCCTCCAAAAATTGAGGTAGGTTCCTGCATTTAATCTTGTTTGTAGTTTATATTAGGGGTCACTTGATGCAAATACAGTTCAGAATTTTTTGAATTTAGGGATTATGTCAATTGCAATACAAGCAAAGTAGGAGAGTGCTGTATGCAAACTATGGTTAATTATAACTCAGTGCAACAAGTAGCTTCCATTCTAAGCTGAAAATAGTTAAATTTAGCTTTCATTTAATTTGCCAATATATTGGTCAGATTGTATAAGAAGCAAAACAATTTTGCATTATCTTGGTTTTTTTCCAATAATAAACTCCTGTATTTTGATGGTGTTATTCGTTTTCAGGGTTTCAAATTGTTATTATTGTTTGTGAAAGAA
Organism: Dreissena rostriformis; assembly: GCA_007657795.1. NCBI lineage: Eukaryota > Metazoa > Mollusca > Bivalvia > Myida > Dreissenidae > Dreissena > Dreissena rostriformis. The sequence continues at coordinate 34,322 of VMBQ01006429.1, read as the reverse complement.
ATATTCGTTCTTAGAAACTACATGCTTTTATAGAGTAAGATTCATCTATTCAGAAGAGAAAGACAAAGGTCACTGTTTTATACACATTTATAATACTAATTCTTAGAACACTTGTGTATTAATGATTCTTTGCTTTTCTTCCTAGGACACAAAGGATAAGTTCAAGGACATCAATGCTCCAGTGAACCACAAAGTTGAGGTAAGTCTGTTCTGTACTTTAAAGAGCTACATGTAGTAACTTTTATAGTGTATTTTCTCACTTATTGCCAAAAACACAATACAAAAACAAACCAAACTGTGGAATCAATTCAAAATGCATCAAGTATCTACTGTGTTGAGCAAAATGATATTAATTTGTGNAATAGGGGTCATCTGCCAGTCATGATCAATGTACCTTTGAAGTTTCATGATCCTAGAACTAAGCGTTCTTGAGTTATCATCCGGAAACCATCTGGTGGACGGACATACCAACCGACCTACCGACACAGCAAAACAATATACCCCCTCTTCTTCGAAGGGGGGCATAATTATAGTTTTTAAATCTTTTTAAAACAGTGATAAAAATTCCTAATGATGCTGAATTAGTGAAAACAACGCTAAATTTCCCAGTTTGACCGGTACGGTACCATGCCCAAAATGGTAAAAAGCTGGCAGTAACCTTGACCTTTGACCTCTAATATAAACCGAAAGATCTTGCATCTTGAATGCATGTTACATGTACAATGTATGTACAATTTGTGGAGAAGTAGCGATCAACCATAGCATGCACTTGTAAATACCACATTGTTTATTAATAACTAAAAGATAGGTTTCAAATAAATGTTAAATCATTTCAAATGTATGAATTTGTTTTACAGACAGATTCATTGTACTACAAGGATGGACTTTATTGACCACAGGGTACAAAGAATTACCATTTACACTGTAGTAATTAGTGAGTATGAACCTTAAGTTATTGACCTCCAACTAAAATGAAATGTGCAAACTATTTAATTGTTGTATTTAACACCTTTTTATTTGGCACAATAAAATTAAAGAATTTTTGTCATACTTAACATTTTCAGCAGGGGCACCATCATCCCAGTTGCGATTAATGTAGATATCTAAACTGTAAACGGGCACTAAACTCCGACTAATTAACAAAACTCTTATTTTCAATCAGATTATCATATTCTGCACAAATTGACATCATACGGTTAGTACCAGTAGTATCTTAAATGATACAAAACACAAATAAATTGTAATGGGTCTTATTACAGGGCCAAAAAACCCTTCTTTGAAGAAGCCGAATATCGGCCGCTTCCCCAACCAAAGTAACCTCATTTTTTCCCCAAATGGGACTCCCAATTTTTTTTTTTTTCGGAAATCAGGACGGGTCCGGGGTTCATTTTGGGAATGGGTCTGTAGGTCATTGGGAACAGTTCCCTTTACCGGACCCGTCCAAAGAAGGAAAAAAACACTGTAAGTACCAATCAATCTAAATCCACGGTCAGTGCAAATTTGTATCTGTAGATTATCTGTACCTTCCTCACTATGTGGCTACCCAATACAATTTATTTCATGTATCAACTCCATTATCCAAATGAAATACAAATTTCTTATTTTCCCCAAATAAGAAAAAATTGCGCTATTTTTCCCCTAAAAAAAGGCTGAGGCCCCTTCCCCAAAAAGGGTGTTTTGGCCCTGTATTAAATTATTTACAATGAATAAAACCATTTCAACTACATAACCACTTTAATTTATGCGTGAAACCAAAATTGTCTATTATTGGAACGCAGGTTTTTTTTATCTGATTTTGGGGAAAGGGTCTTTTTTGAGGTGAAAAAAATCGCGTGTAAGGCTTGATTGCAAAATAATATAAATTATAGTTCTATACTTTGTAATATGTTTATGAAATCAGGCCTCGACACTAACGGTGTCCCGGGAACCAGAGGACACCAGATCTTGACGAGGGTCACCAGTTCTATCAAGCTGGGTGATCCTCCGGGAACCCTAAATTTATAGAATCACTTTGTATTGATTAACCATTTGAATCCGCGTATTTTTTTTTGTTTTTCTTGCCGTGTTTATAAGAAGAACTTCCAAAATGGTAAGAAGAGTGTATTTTTAATATCTCGGACCAGTTACTATGTGGTACATGCGCTAAGTATTCCTATTACACGAAGGGAAGTAAATCTTGTAGCGGCGTTTCCGGTTTCGGAACATCAATCGGCTATGTAAGTTATTAAATTTGTTTTAATTCTTGTTTGAAGATATTAAATGAATTAGGTGTTGCGCCTGTTTTCTACCAAAATGCAACAAATCTCCAATATGTAACTAAAACAGCCAATTATTTAACATCATCTGTCAGCATGCTTACGTTGAATAATGTGTTGAGGTCTGATTATGATCTGTTAAATATACAGTATCGTGGCTTATTTTGGGTGCTCTATCGCGTTGTTGGATAATGTTTATTTAAATTGGGTCTCATTTTTTCACTGATTTAAATGGGTTGTTTTCAAAAATACCTCCTGATATAATGACCCATTTAAATCAGTATAAGCTATTAATGGGTCTACTTTAAATTGCAACTGAATTGAATATTGGACAAAAAATGTGTACTAGTATGCTTCTTGTACTTATTTGCCCTTACGCTGTACGTCGAAACAGGAGGGAACCCTAGTTTGGGTGAGGGTCACCAAAAGTTGAAAGTAGGGTTCCCTCGGAGAACCCTGTCAAAAAAGTAAGTGTCAAGGCCTGGAAATAAAATTGAAATATAATAATGATTAAGACACTTCTTTCAAAAAATTTCTCTAACATTTTTTTTTTGAGAAATTGGATTTTTTTTTTTTACAATTTCGGTTTGGGATCTGGTTTGTTTGCTTTGGGATCGGGTCCGTTTTGCGGTGTTTTTTAAGAAGCAGGAAAAGCCCTGACATATGACTACCTTTAGGAAAAAGTTCCCGCACATATTCCTTATAGATGTCGCTGTCATCGGCCCGATATAGGTAATGACACATTTTATACCACAACACTTTCCGTATCTTGTGGTTCAAAGACCAAGCTGCCGGCCTCAGGACCTTCTTTAAGCGTTTCCGGTCCATCTTTATCAGATATTGCACTATTATTTCCTCCCCAACTTCCACGTCGTGCCCTTCATTGATATGCTCCATGTCTTCTATCAGAACTCTAGCAATCGCTGATTTGTCCACGTGCCTACTAAAGGGAAGTTCATCATTCGTTTCAATCTCAAGAATAACTTCTCGCTCTTTCTTCTCTTCTTCATTTTCACTTTCACTTTCGCATTTAGGATCCCCAAAATCTGACTTTGTGTCTGTCTTGTCAGGAAGTTCCTTATCACTTGATTGCCATTTTTTTTCTTTGGTTTCATTTGTAAATGTGTCTGTATTCTCTGTGTTTAGACCAGCTATCACAGTTGCATTTACAGTATCTCTATGAGGATTGTATATTTCTGCATGATTGTTAATACTGTGTGTATTGTCTGTTTCTACAATGTCTAAATGTTGTTTCATTTTAATGTAAATTGCACCATCCTCATCGTCACTTTCTTCTTCACTGGCTCTTCTTTTCGTGTTATTTGGTGATACAGTCTTTGAACTTTCCTCTGACTGTTTGGGATCGTTTATAATCACTTCTTGGTTCTGACTGTTATTACTTATATCTTTATTAGGAATGTTTGCAACTTCAACCCATTCACTTCTCTCAATCTCACTTTGCAAGTCCAACTCCTTATGAACTTCCACACTATCATCAACACAGGCTGATTCATCATTCTTCAGATTTTCATTTGTTTCAAAGTCAGGTCCCTCACCATCTACAAAATCTGTTGATTCTCCAATTTTTTCAAAAACGATCACAGGATCAACCATATTATCTGTATCAGTGGAACTAACAAAAGCTATTGAGTCACACTCATGTCCAATCTTTGACTCAACTACCTCACTTTCATTATTATGTGATTTCATTGGCATAGTCGCATCAACAACTGTATTCTTTGGTGATGTTGTATCATTGGCCTTTTTATCTTTGGCACCAGGATGCTCTAAGGTATCTTTATTATTATCCTTTCTGCGTTCACTATTTCTCCTTTCAACTTCACTGGTCTTTGTGTCATCGTCAGGATCTTTAACCAATTCCTTGTTCTCACCTTCAAACCTCTCTGTCTCATCACTAAACTCACTGTTGTTCCTTCTCTTCTTTGAAGGTCTTTTACCCTTTTTACTGGGTCGCCTCTCGTTTTTTCCTGAAGCGCAATTCATTCTCACCTTTTGTACTTAATCACATTTTATTCGGTGAATTTTGCTGCAACTTTATGTCATATAACGTGCAAGTTCTTTGATCATTTGTAGAGACTCCGTCTTTGGCACCACCATCTCAGGTTGTTTCAAGCTTCTGAAAAAATATAACCGCATATTAAACTTTAAAGTCAAGATACATGTATTTGAACTTCTGAAAGCAGAAGTTATGGATATTGTGCACAACACTTTCCTTCATTGAGATCTACATTTTGTACCTATTTCAAATTGATACCTTGTATAGTTTGCAAAACATGCACATGACTTATTTAAATATTATACACAGCGATTTTTTTTGCCCACTTGGGTAAAGTACCGGTACCAGCCCCATTGGAAAAAATTGAGTCGTGAAGTCTTCATATTGGCAAATTTGTGTTTAAGATTTTTTGCTCCCTAATACTTTAAAATTGATAACTTAGTGTTGTAATTTTAGTATATGATTTCAATTTAGACTGCTTTGTTAGATGCCATGGTGGCATGGTGGGCATTTGTTATCAGAACAGGATACCAGTTGGTCATCATTTTGTAATAAAGATTAGCAACACTGGTCTGTTCTGGTGCTCGCAGAGTCTGCTTGTCAAATATGTCAACACTTGCAATAATAAATACCAATTAAATGTTAGGTCCTATCTGTGTCTGTCCACACATCCAAATATGGGAGGGTGGGCAGAATTGTATGAAAAGCCAGGTTGAGAGAGAGGCTGGGGAGAGTGGAATGGAACGTTGAGATGTAAAGAGACAAGTAGTATGAGAGACTTATTCATTGGTGTATATATTTATTATCATAGTGTGCAAATAAAATGTAAAGTGTATATACTGTGTTGTGAAGTAATGAACTCCCCCCCCCCCGAAAATTGTAACACTGGTGGCAGCGTCGGGACAAGGACTTTAACACGCTTTTGAGGAAAGTGCATATAATATAATTACGTCGGGATAAGGACTTTAACATGCTTTTGAGGAAAGTGCATATTATATAATTACGGTGGGATAAGGACTTTAACACGCTTTTGAGGAAAGTGCATATTATATAATTACATCGGGATACGGACTTTTAACACGCTTGTGAAGAAAGTGGATATTATATCATTGTGATAAAAGGGAGCTGTTGGACTTAAGAAACCATCAGGGGACTGTTTCATTGCGGTTGGACATATGGGAATGTTACTATGTCTTATTTTGATTATTGGTGTTGTTTCAATGTTTGGAGTTTCAGTTATTGTTGCCCAAAAAGATTTATTCAGCACAAGCTGGTTAGTGGAACCCGTGGAAAAGATTTATTTAGCTGCTAGCTGGTTAGTGGAACCTGTGGACATGTTTGGACTGGATTCTGATCGGAATGATCACAGAAAATTTAGGGATCGATGGAAATGTCTTCAGTAGTGTGATTGTGACAACAATCCCCTCTGGTTGGAAGTGTTATTGCAGTATGATTTTCGGATACAACACCGAAGTGGCCGAAAACATGTAAATGTGGACAGCCTCAGTCGAATACCAAGTGAACCAGAAGTATGTGAGTGTTATGAAGGACATCTAACGCTAGAGGAGCCATCATGTAAGGGATGTGACACATGTTTGAGGAAACATAAGCAGTGGTCAGATTTCTCTCAGTTTGATGACGCGGTACCTTTATTTGCAAAAAGGAATGTGCAAATCTCGGGGTCATCGAAAGCAAGAGTTTCCAGAGTAAAACTTCATGAATCCGGATTCTGGAGTTGGATTTTCTTGCTGCTACAGCTTCAGGTGGTGAAGTTGTTGAACTGTGTACGTTTCATGTATCGTGGGTTACTCAGAATTAGGAAATATCGTCGCTACCGGATATTCCGACTGCGCTTCCGTGAACATTCTGACAACTCTGATGCAGATTACAGTTCGAAGGCGGTTGACAGAAACTATGAAATGCCGAATAAAGACGGAAAGACTGCATTAGGTGAAATGTCATCTTCTGTAAAAAGTCTTGTCAAATTCAGCAAAGTTTTCTGTTCATCGGAGAGAATGGCCAGACTCCAACAGCAGGATCCAGATATTGGCGTTGTTTTGAAGTGGCTTAAATCTGACAGCCGAAGACCTCCAAGAGATACCGTTTCTGGTTATTCACCTAGTGTTCGAAATTGATGGCTAAATGGGGACTTTAGGTTGTGCATTAATACTGCAAAATGTAAAAGACTATCAAAGAAAATTACACCAAATGTATGGGAAGGACCTTATCAAATATAGTTTAAATCATGTGGACAGTGGTTTGAATATACTGTGTTTGTTGCACCAATTCGTGAAGACGGACTTATTGGTATGGATTTTTTGTATGACTTTGATTATCAATTAAGTGCTCACAATGGATTACGTTTGAATGGGAAGAGGTGTGCAACATTTGTTGAGAAAATACCTCTCAGGGCAGTTAGGGTCACAACACGAGCCAAGGTAAAAATTCCAGCCAATTCGGAGTGTATCATACCTGGACAGACAATAAATCTTGGATCAATTAATTCAACTCTTGGGATTCTATGCCCTTCGCCAAATAAACAGCCTTCAAATGGGATATCATTAGGACACACTTTAATCTCCCCAGGGACAGTTAAAAGCAATCAAATACCTGTTAGGCTGGTGAATACTTCTTCCAGGAATGTTACGCTGGTTAAAGGTGCTACACTGGGATGTTTACACAAATTTAACCCCAATGAATTGTTGAAAGAAAATGTCGACTTAAATTCAGAAATGGAATCTGTCAACGGACAGGATAATTCTACATGGAGTGTGTGTGTGCTTTTCTAGTTTTTATGAGTGCATTTTTTTATTCCAAACCGATGACTTCGGGATAAATTTTTGTGTGTGCTAATTTGTTGGATTAAGTAAGTGTTTACGGAGTGTTTATAAAATTCCATGGATTTAACAATGTGCACACCTGGAATTAATTCTTTTTCAGAATCAAACAATTGCGCCATATACTTATAGAATTGTTTATAATATAACCATATGTTCATTTAATAAGTAAGGCACACAGGACAATTAAGCTGCTACTTATAATTTTTATGAACATTAAAAATGTGTTGTGCCTATATTATACATTTGTTAATGTTAGTTTAAAGTAATAAGTGTTAGGCACATAACGCGGATGAGTTTGAGGACTTGTGTGATAGTGATATGTGTGATTGTGTGAATATGTGCAACTAAATATTAAGACTTTCAAGTAATAAGTTGGACAATAAAAGAAGATTTTGTAGATCTGCTTATTAAACAGTGTGTTTACTTTGCATAAACTAAGAATGTATATTCTTGCTTTCATATAATCAAACTGTTACGATGTTTTAAATATACTAGTAATGCATGATGTTGGAGATAAAGTTGTTGAAGAATAATATTTCTTTGAATGTGTTTCTTGTTAATTAAAAGGACAATACTTTTAATGATTCATTATATTGATGGATAGATCTGTGTAATTTTTATTGAGAAGTTATTTGCAATACAAGTCAATGTATATGGATGTTTAATGCCATGTCATGTAGTAATTTACAAGTAATATTCCTTGTTGTGGAGGTTTCTAATCATGTACAAGTAATTTAAAAGGGATGATTCATATGATGTTATGTATTATCACAATGTATCATCATCTCATAGTAAAATTCCTTATTTGTAGAAGGTTTCTAATATTAGTATTAATAATACATATAGTTTATTTGTATCTGTAGATTTGTGATGTAATATTATATTCATATAAAGTGTTTTGATAACAGTTCCCGTTTAATATGTTGTGAGTGTGAGTCTGGCTATTTAGTCATGTATGCAACTATTTGGCTTAATTGAGGACAATTAAGAAGCTAAGGTGAGGGGAGTGTTGTAATTTTAGTATATGATTTCAATTTAGACTGCTTTGTTTGATGCCATGTGGCATGGTGGGCATTTGTTATCAGAACAGGATACCAGTTGGTCATCATTTTGTAATAAAGATTAGCAACACTGGTCTGTTCTGGTGCTCGCAGAGTCTGCTTGTCAAATATGTCAACACTTGCAATAATAAATACCAATTAAATGTTAGGTCCTATCTGTGTCTGTCCACACATCCAAATATGGGAGGGTGGGCAGAATTGTATGAAAAGCCAGGTTGAGAGAGAGGCTGGGGAGAGTGGAATGGAACGTTGAGATGTAAAGAGACAAGTAGTATGAGAGACTTATTCATTGGTGTATATATTTATTATCATAGTGTGCAAATAAAATGTAAAGTGTATATACTGTGTTGTGAAGTAATGAACTCCCCCCCCTCCGAAAATTGTAACATTAGTGTTGTCAAGTTGTCAATATTATATAAACTGAGGTTCAAGCCATAGAGCTGCATAGGGAAACTAACTGTATGTTGCATTTAAAAAAAATAAATGGAGGGCAAACCTTCAGGTGGGATTTTTTATTTACAGCAATTGGGAAATTTGTAGTTTTTTTCTAATTGTGAAAGTGCTGTTTTCCGGTACTTTATAAAGAAGGAAAAAATCGCTGCTCAAGGCTGTATCTGAAAACAAATGCAGCATATATTTTAACAATATTACCAAGTTATTTAAGATTTAATCTCATTGTCATTAATTAATTATAATTTGTTTTATTATTTTTGAAATAACATTCATTAATGTCTTTCTTTAAAAAAGAATACGGCTAATTTATAGTTTTATTTTGTCCAATTGTCAGTATTTAATCTTCTGCGCGATCACCTTCACTCAGATGCTAATAACTAATTTGTATTTTTAAATAGCGGAATTTTATTTATGAATAAACATTTATTGGTACTAAATATGATATATTTGCAACATAATTAAGGTGTTTTCATGTTTATTTTGTTTTTTTTCTCTCCGATTTATTGATAGAACAAAAGCCCTGTATACATGTTAAACAATAACAGTATACATGTTAAACAATAACAATCAACTGGTCTATACATAGCTTATGTTTTATACATGTTATATACTTGTTACCCCATACCAACAATAAATAAATTTTGACTTGACTTGGGCCGATTCTATGAGAATAAGGGATACCCGAATTTCATCATCATCATCAGGGTCTGGATACATTTTGATCATAGAAGCCCACACTTGTTCTTTAAAAAGATTGAATTTACATTTATGTCTAACAATCTTAGGGCCCCGCAAAAAGGGTCCAGCAAGGGGCGTGTGCTCTTGCTAATTTATAACTCTGCAGTGACAGTTGAACGGAAGTTGCAGTTCTTGGCATTTAAAAAAAAAGCAAGCTCAAAGGGTTTATTATATCATTTAAAACTTAATTTCGACTTACAATTAACGTTAAATTAATTTCCTTCATGTTCGTCAATAGTGCAATAGTCACAACGGTTATATACCTGTAACATTTCGTTAAATCACCCAAAAAATTGCCGAGTGTATTTTGCTCAAATGACCGGAAGCACACATTATGTCAAGGTCACGCGAAGAAAAGTAAACATAAAACTAAACGGTTACAAAACACTAATTAAGACATAGAGCTACGTGTTCAATTTTGACTAACGTAACACGTCTTAATTAACCAGAGTCCCACCATTGTAAAAGTTATGTAATTTCTGACAACTGATAACACACCAACCTTATTTATATGTAGTTTTAAGGGGACTTGTTCACACATGTTTTTTGACAAAAGCCATTAAATGGATTTACTAAAAACTGAAATACTGTCAATAGTTTTAAATATTTATGATAAAAAGGGAAGATGTAAAAAAAGTGCCTTCCCAGGACTACACCTCGCAATCGTCTCAGCTGATATATTGTAGTTTGAACGCTATGTTCGCAATACAAGTTTTTGCGAAGTGAGTTAATTTGGAAGTTTATGAGGTCCCTTCGAGCCTAAGGCTGCATAATTGAGGACTCACTCCTAATTAACTTTACTAGACTAATTAAAGTTGAGGCTAATTTTGAGTTATATGTGCAATTTCAAAAGTGTCAGTTTTTACTTAATTATATTCACTTTCGGTGTGGTCTTGTTCTTTGTCATTAGTAGATCAATACACTTATTCAGGAAAGAGCTATATATTGGGAGGNGGGGGGGCACTTTAATTTGTGAGTAAAATCCAAGCCGTCAAATTAAAAACCCTTTCGAAATCAGATTACGTGTAAACCTTTACTATTTGAATGCAACTATCATTGGTGGATAAAATTGATCATCGTATTTTTTTGGCTCAAACGGATTAGATGTTTTTTGTAGAGAAGTGCATAACAAGTATTTGAAACTCATTTTTTCATTCACATGTTTGCTTTGCGGCTACAGACAAATCAGTCTCATTAAAATCATCTCTAGTCTGACGCTTCTATACTATCCTTATATCGACAACTAATGGGGAGAAAGTTAAGATTTGATATTAATGTGATTTTAATGATGACAAAGCGCACACGTCTTGAATTTGCATTTGAATCACGTTTATACTAATTTCTGTTTTATCGCTACAACGCGTTTCATTTGATAACATACACATGCAGTACAGTAGCATTTTATTATAAAGACATGGTTGAATACAAAAAAAAACACGTACACAAAGCGCAAATGTAACGAAAGATAAACGAGATTGGGGCGTTGGGTATGCAGTTAAAACGCAATGAATAATGCAGCAGAAAGAAGCATTTCACAATTTTACATGGTCTATATAGGGCCGTATTAAAAAAAAGTAATTTTGTTTAGAAAACTTGCGGAAATTCGTAAAATAAAAAAATATCAAGTGTCTAACAGTCTGGCGTTTTATGTTTTTGAACATAACTAGTATCATTGTGTATCAAGGAAATATTACTACAAAGGTCAATGGTGTGTCATTTTGACAGGGAAAACCATAGTGCGTGTGATCTGACATAGGCACTGATGTACAAGTTTCGTTAAGATTGCCATAAGGAGCTACGGAGTACCGTCAGTTCATGTCATGCAATTAAATCGCCCTGGTTAGTTCATGTCATGCAATGAAATCGCCCCGGTAAGTTCATGTCATGCAATAAAATCGCCCCGGTAAGTTGGTTTCATGCAATGTAATCACCACGGTCAGTTCATGACATGCAATGAAATCGCCTCGGTAAGTTCATGTCATGCAATGGAATCGCCCCGGTAAGTTTATGACATGCCATGAAATCGCCCCGATAATATGGTGTCATGCAATTGAATCGCCCCTATCAGTGCATGACATGCAATGTTATCGCCCCGGTCAGTCCGTGTCATACAATGAAATCGCCCCGGTCAGTGCATGACATTCAATGGAGTCGCCCCGATCAGTTCATGACATGCAATTGAATTATCCCGGTCTGTTCATGACATGCAAAATAATCGCCCTGTCAGTTCATGTCATGCAATGGAATCGAGGCAATATTGGTCGATTTTGCACGTGTACAATTACGTACAAGCACGTTATAACATTAATAGGATCCAAATTCAGGTTTTTGCTTACCATTAAACAACGAACTTTATCGCAGCGCGTTACGGAGACGTTGAATACGTACATATAACACGAGACATAGCAAAACGGGCTGGCAAAAACGTACGTGACACTATGAATATGGCTAGCGTATAGTAAAGAACTATCGAGGAACGTGTCTCTCGATCCTTGTTTCTTCTTTCTTTATCGCCGCTTCACTTAAAGTACGGGAGCAAGAATGAAACGGGTGGTCTTCTGTAACTCCTCCACCCATACATTTTTTAAATGCCATGTTATAGGTATAAAATCTCATTATTATACCGTAATGCCAAAACGACATTTTAATTATTAGATTAAAAATTTAAGAAAACAATCACTGTAGTAAAACAAATATTTCGTCAAGGCCTCATTGGTCCCTAAATGTCGCGGGGCCCACAGGCAGTTGCCTACTCTGCCTAATGGGTAATCCGGGACTGCCTCCATCTGCAGCTTCTCCTGCAGGTTCACAGGTTTCGGCCATTCATCGGAGCTACATAGGACAAAAACGAAGACGTGACCGATTAATTTGCTTACATTACTTTGATCATTATACCTTTCGACCCGGTTTAAAATCACGATTTAAAGAGGTGAGTTTTAAACTTGATAATTTGGCGTTAATGTATTCGATCGGTTGCACATTACAGTTTGTAATAATAGTATTTAATAATAGTATTAATCAATGACTTCAACTTTGAAGGTAAGTTCCATAATACTCCTTCAATAGGTTATGGAGACAAGGAGCAGACACGAAAATAGAGACCCAACCTTTTTACATTGAATTAAGACCTTGACCTTGAGCTGGAATGACTGATTCATGACTTGATTGTCTCAATTTCCTTAACATGTTTAGGCAAGTTTCATGAAAATCAGTCAAAGGGTATAGGCTGTATGCTTTTACTTATTTCAATTTGAAATAACATCTGTATATATNTTTTAACATAAAATGATATTGAACGATATCACTTCCTGTGTTTATGTTTAATGTTCATGTTATGATCGAAACAGACGTATATTATTGAAGTAATTAAAAATCATGACATGTATGTGCGATACATTTAATTTAGCTATAATGACTTCATTCGTGTTTTCTATTTTAAGAATGATTCACTGATTAATTCACTCGATCCGAGTTAGAACGGAAAAATAATAATTAACTTTAGCGTTGTGGTTTTTATATATTAAATGTAAACATACACGTATAGGATTGCGAATGTTCTAACTATAGGTATCGAATATCAAGGTTTATAGACTTCTTGAGACAGTTAACGTGTATGCATATTAATAAATCAACTTGTATAAGTGGAAAACCTTGCCATTGGATTGTCGTTTTCTGAAAAATCTAGAAGTATCGAAGTGTTTAAAACGTTTTATAAGTAGATCTGGATATATAAAGGTATTATATAATAAGCATATTTTGTAAAATAAGTAAGAATTAGCATTTCAAATACAAAATGATGTTATTATTTGTTATTGCAAAGTGCATGTCAATATTTAATCCCTAGATTATTACATGGATGCATGCCAAAAACAGACTTAGAATATATTATGTATTGCTCTTTTCAAGAAGGCTCGGGCCTTACCAATCGTTAACCATACGCTGCGAGTTAATTATTCTAACGATACACGCGATGAATTTCTATGACAAAATAAACAAAAACAAATTCCAGTCCTCAGCTTATATATGTATTATTTCGATTTCTCCAGTACGAAAATGGCGGGAATACGTCAAACATATAGTGGGTCTGGAAAAGATTCACGCAGGGAAGATCAATACAGAAGTTGTAGTTCAGAAAGCGATAACGACGAAATAGACCGAGATAGTAGTTCAAGCTCTGAAAGAGATGACACAGAAAGTTCAAGATTCGAAGAAGTTCGAGGAAGAAGTACAAACTCGAAACAAGTTGGAGACTTTAGTTCAACCTATGAAGTGGATCGAAACAGTAGGTCAAGCTCAGAAAGATACAGAAGTGTACTATACGAAAAAGATGGGGACGGGATTTCAAGTTCAGAACGAGATGAAAACTGGAGATTAAGTTGTAAAAAAGGTGAAATCAGACGTTCAAGTCCAGAAATGTATAGACACGAAACTACAGGACACGAAGGCGATCGAGACAGAAGATCAAGCTCAGAAGAAGATGGAAGCAGAAGTTTAATATTTGAAAGATACCAACAGGGAAGTGCAAGTTCAGAAACAGACCGACTCAGAAAATCAAGCCGAAGTCAAATCTTATACGACAGATCAAACACAGAAATGGACGGATACGAAAGTGTTAACTCCGAAAGAGATGGGGAATTTTCATTAGAAAATGTCAGGCTCAACGAACGCATCCCATGTACAGAACAGCGAAGTCAAAGAAGTAAATATCAGAGCTTAGAAAGAAGGTCCTCTATAACTTCTGGCAGTAGCAATATGCCTTTACATGTTATTAATCTAAAGATATGTCAAATATATATAAATGATTCGACGGACAAACATAAGTGCAATGATCTGCATATCTGTAAATTTTACCTGATTGCACAATGTAAATCAGGAAAAGAATGCCCATTTTCACATAACCTCAGAGAAATTCACAACTACAAGGTTTTAAAAAGCGAGAACATTCATGCACTTCCGGACATTGATGTTTTGGACTTATGTCGAAACCTTGTCAATCGTAATTGGACCACCCTCCCCATTGTATGCAAATTTTATAACAACGAAGGAAATTGCAAATACCGGAACTGTCAACACTTACACTTTGTAAATATTATGTCGACGATAAATGCAAATTCAATCTCCGATGCAAACGAAACCACATGCTTGGACGTGACGACAAGACGAGAAATGTTTTTGAAAATTACGGCATTGATGCGATGCGTTTTACCGAAGAGAGATTAATCACAGCTCTGCGTGATGCTTTGGTTAACAGACGGGAATATGAAAATGGAATTCGTAGGCCAAAAAGACAGAATAGACAACACAAACATTAAGAACAAGGACAACCGCCACCACCACAGCAACATTTGCCGAAACTTTGTGCGGCACCTGTGATATATTTTCAACCATTACCGCCACCACTACCACATCGTTGGATTAAATTTTAATGAAATGATACAATTTAGGACCATATATTTTAGGATATTCTTACAATTAGTTGAAATACACATTTTAGATTGCTAGATAGACCGTGCCACAATGGGTATCTATTACGTTACTGGACACCGTACTGTATTAATTGTCTTGTCTTGTTGTATATGCCACTTCCTGTTATTGTTTTGTGTTTAAATATGTGTGGCATGCCGCATTTTACTTAAATGTTTCGTGGTTTGTGAATAACTATGAGGCAGGTGTGAGGTTCGGAGCTCTGTAAAACCATTTTAAACCCCATTGTTTTACACCGACCGTTACAAAGCGGTGACGCCAGTGCTATTCATTTTAAGTATGCTTGTCGTGTGTTGATGTGTCTTGTTAAGTGCATTTTGGTGGGTCAAACTGGCTATTGATTCATTGCGAAAAAGGACCACATGTTTTAATAAGGTTTCTCTCTTGTTGGGGCAGCTGACGTTTCGCTTTGTGTGTATTAGTTATGTTTTTTAATTATACATTCAAGAGTAAAATGGTGAACATGTAAATCAATTGTGTTGTGTTTTCTGTTGAACGTCTAGCTGGACACACTTTGGACGTGATTGATGTTACTGTAATCGTATTGTCTCAATGGTCGTGGTTTGCCAAAACCACATATATGTGTCGTGTTTTGAGAAAACTGGGCAAAATGCTTGTGCGTAAATTGTCATCCCAGATCAGCCTGTGCGGACTACACAGGCTAATCTGGAATGACACTTAACGCACAAGCATTTTGTCCAGTTTTCTCAGAACACGACACATATCTTTATCTGAAACAGGAAACTTCGTTGACGAACAAGAAGGTAATGTTCTAAAACCACGGAACAAAAATAAGTGCGTTGAATCCAGTCCGAGTCAGTGTACATACTGTGTACAAATACACGTTAAAAAGCAAGGGAAACATTGTGTTACTCTGATAATATTTCTTTCCATTTAACCTATAAACAAAACCTTTCCTCTCGAAACATAACCGTCAATTGGGAAGCGTTATGTTAACGTAATTTGATTCTGTGAAGCTCATGGGGACATTGATCGAATGATCTAAATCCCATCATCACGCCGGAAAGGACGACATAAGACCCCGTGATGTAAACGTATGAGCATTAACACATTGTAGAAAACATAAAACACGCGAATTATAGTGGTGTAATTTTAAATAGTTTACATGAGTCATCAAAAATATGTATGGGGATATTACGCCATTTTCGTCTATTTATTTCATAAATGAAGAAAGTAAATGATGGGTTAAATCGCTAAATTTACTCATTTTTATTCAAAGAATTAGAGTGTATCAAATACATAATGTATATACATGTAGTCCAAGATTGAAATTAAATCGTAGGTCGTAGGTCTCGCACTAAGGTTCTTGTTGTNGGGGGGGGGGGGGCACAAGCAATATATCCTTATTACGCTACTGCGTTTTATTAGTGCCTTTTATTGTACTTGTATTACACTGTTTTATTAAACATATAGTTTGAGTATTGTGTTAAAAGTTTTGGTTTTGTGTTCCATTGTGTTTTAGTATTAGTACGTGTTGAAATGATTTATGTTTAATGTAACACAATTCACTTGTGTACGTGGCTACTGATATGTGTACATTTCTATATGCATTGTCTAAAACTATCGAAGCTAACACATCCAAATGTTACACGCACAATAGAAATATTTTAAGCAATTGTTCGAAGAGGAAAATGTGAATTAAAACAGGCCAAGACAAGACCAGTGTATTGAAATAAACAATTCAATGGACAAATAAATATATATGAATTATCTGATCGGATAGCTCAATTGGTAGAGAGCTGTATTTAAAATTTGAAGATCGCGGGTACGATTTTCAGCCCGGCCACATAACGTATGTGGAGACAGATCATGGAATTACTTCTTCGGCCGTTCTTTCACCGACAATGAAGTCATGTATGCACAATCATGTAATGTAAGAAAATTCGCGGATAATTTATGAGACATTTTATTGGCTCCCTGGCCATTTCTGCAAGGCAATTAAACCAATGAAAAGGCACGTTATTAACATTTATACAATTATATGCAGGCGGTGTGCGCTTTGTCGTATTAACCATTATCCGAACGAATGATGGTTGCTTTCGAGACATCAATTATTTAAAAGAAAATTGTTGATAAGTTGGAATTTTTTTGGACCGTCGATCTTTATGAAAACGAAATGTTGTCAGCCATTTTTCTTACGGTAAATAATGTAGTGACAAAGACATATATACCGTAGGTTTCGACTAAGGTATTCCAGAAAACGAACTTACGCACGAGTAAACGAACAAACAATCGAACGTTTATTCAAAATCCGGCAAAGGCAACTCACAAACATACATGTATACCACGGTTATCAATTAAAAGAACAAGATGTGTCTAGTTTATCTTTGTATTTATTCAACAGAAATTGTTATAAGAATAAAACGACACCGCGGCTCGAAACCGGTCATACAGGTAACGAAGGACTATATTGTCATCACGCATGTCCGAAATTCTTTATTTATATCACCGGTTTATGAAGAAAATGATCGGTAAAGCGTAAGAAAAAAAAAGCCACTAATCGGGCTCCATGGCATGATAGTATCCAGCCAGGCATTCCACATTTTTTTTATGGATACAGTCATACTGTATACAAGTAAGGAGAGTTAAAATGAGCAATATACTTTGCTTTAACAACCTCCGTAGGTTTTTTAATTGTTTAAGAGACATTTTAGAGAGAAGATCATCAGACATGTGCCGTCTTAATAGTAAAAGGTAGAAAAATTAAGGTGTTAAAAAGTTGTATGTTTCTACTGGCCTAACCGAACCTATTTTTTGTGCAGAGCTTACTCTTTTTGTTTTGTTTTACAGGTTGAGTTGTCGATCATCTTTGCTAAATTCACTTAAAGAACTATAAAGTTTGCAATCATTTTGCTACATTTGATCGTATTAGCTAAATAAACTTTAAATTAACATTAAAAAAAAATGTTAAAAAGAGATTTGGAATATTTCTGCATGTTATTGCATATTGTTGTTGACTTGGTTATCGTTAAAAAAGTTAACGACATTCACAAGTTTAGTTGACCTCATACTCTTTTTTTGCGATGTAAGTGACTTTTTTGAACTAAAGAAAAACGGTTTCAAAATTATGTTTGAAAATGCCTTTACCACATTGAAGTTTATATCTATAGGTTTTAATAAGTATGTATTGATTTTCCCATTTATATACAAAATGTATACGTACATTGGAGGGATTGACACCGTCTACCTAGGTATCAATTAGTTAGATGAAAGACGATTATCATACATGAATACATCAACTGGTGGGAGTGGAACACTGTGGTATTGGATTGTCGTTTTCTGAAAAACAGTAGGCGTATCGCAATGTTCGAAATGATAATGTTAATTTAAGCTTTATATTTTGTGAAGAAGTGTGTACATTGATTTACGTCTCGCCTTTTAAATGTAAAAAGCGTTGATTTCATTTAACCTACATGAGAGAACGACATATATTTCAGTCAAACAAAACAATGGCGCAAATAAAATTATGACATGTGTAATTGTTTTGCCGTTTTCCTGTTGACGAACGTAAAACCCGCCAACACGCTAGAACGATGTGGTAGATATACAGATATGCACCCGATATTTGCAGAATATAAGTTTAAAGATACATTTTTTCATTAATACAAAAAATCATTTATGTAAATCTATAAAGAGGATTTGACAAACAACGCCATGTATATAAAAAACGACATGAGCTATAAAATTGAATATCAAATTGTACCAGTTGGCATATAAGCAATTTTAAACACATGAGTTAGATTCCAAAAAGAAGTCCGTATTATATACACACAAAACAAAATATCACGAATTGATAACGCATATTTTAGGATTGAATTCTTTAACCATTTGTTATTTGATTCTTAAAAAACTTTTGCATTTTGGTGAGTCCAGGGTTCAAGATTTTGTTAGAGACTCTTAAAGCATTTCATTATCAAGTAATGTAAATTCGACAAATCCTCAATTACCATCTGGAGACTCTTATACAATCTGCAACGGTCCTTCAATTCAATGCCTAGAAATAGGTTGGTTGTTCTTTTGAATCCCAAATACCTACTTAAATGTACAAAGGCTCTTACAATGGTTGTTATCTACTTGTCGATTACATTCAGACATGATATCGAGGGAGTTAGCAAAAGCGAATATTGTACCATTGTTGTTTGCTTTTTATCTGACAAGATACTGACTGTCTCACAAAGAGAATATTTACTTCATAAGTGTGTTACCTATTTAACCCGACAGAGATCATGAGTACACGGTCATCTAATACGGAATATAATACAGCTAACGTCAAGCCATGCAACTCGGAACATAATTTAAAACATAACACAATTAAAAAAAGAATGCCTGTTGATATTTTTGCTTTCTGAACGTTTTGTCTTTAAACATAACGATAATTATTATTTCGTTTTCACATATAATAAAGCACACGCTATCCTTTTACACGATAAGAACAGTTTCACTTTCGTTTTCTTTTATGAGAAAACCGCCAAATACTGCAAGTATGGATTCAAATATGTCTGGTTTGAAATCTATGTTTTATATAACACAAGATAAGAAGATAAGATAAGAAGTTAGCCGGTCACATATTGATGATAATACCGATACTGATAGGTTGTTAGCACAATATACTTAGCTGGGATTTCAGGGTCTTTATCGCATGAGTTGTTGGGAAACCAAACATGAGTCACTTCTATTTTTATCATCTGGTTTAACCACATGGGTTCTATTTTTGTTCAACTATCCTTATTTACTATCCCAATTTTTGGAAAACGCGACGTGCATCCATTCGATATCCAACAGTACCCATTTGAATATTTAGAGTTCACTTTTTATCTGTATGCGTTGGAAGGATGACGTTCACATTTTTTAAAGAAGGATACCTAAGACTATTCCATAAGGTAAGTTCTTCAATTAATTGTTTAACCTTTTAGGAATGGTATCCTTTAATAAATTTACAACAAACAAGTAATGTATACAATACAAATTACATCACGACCGGAAATCACGGGCGCCACCTCTTATTTGCGATGCATTAATAAATGAGCCAATGCTACTTCCGAGGTGGCGCTAATGACCGGATGTTTTGAATTTTCACTGATAATTCTTCAAGGTGAGTAGGTTTTCTATGTTTTTCAACATACTTTGCATTATTTTAAATATCGGGCAATGTAGTGCGACTCAGCGAAGATTAATTCGTCCACAAATGTATAGACACATACAATCACAACCTATTTGGAAACGTGAGCACTTTTATAAGTTGTGGCATGGTGGAGTGTTTGAAAGCAAATCGATGTCTTCTGCCTGTGTGACGAGCAAATTTCCACCCGATTAATTCGCTTACGACATGTAACGATTGCGTTCAACATATACTAGTTGCTGCATTCACAAACAAATATACGTCTTGCAGATCTAATAGATAATTTTGTATTTTTCCAAAAGAGATGGAGCCAATGCCAAGGAGGTGGCGCTAATGACAGGAGGTGGCGCTAATGAACGATAAATGATTAATCAAACTACTAACATTTGATAGATAATGTTCCTTTTTCATATTTTTTAAATATTTTTCAACGTTAATACGTAAACCATAATCTATACAGAACATATACATTTTCTAAAAAACACAAGATGTATAACCAACTCAATTAAGAAATAAGCGACCTCAATAAAACATATTGTACGATTTAAACCCAAATTATGTAATACTCAATAAATCAAGGAACTAAATTCTCAACATTCTAAAAAATAGTCGTAGAATGTGTTCATACAGTAAGATAATTCACGAAATAATTAAAAGATGTTACTTCTGCTTGAAACGATGAGTTTTGTCCCCTAATCTGAATGCTTAATTCACGAAAAGGCAAAGGTCAGCGAATCTTAATTAGGCTAAAATATGTCGTTTGTTCCCACTAACATCTCCAACAAATAAGGATAGCTCGGTCTTTTATCGTTAACCTTTTTTATGCCCCCTTTTTCGAAGAAGAGGGGGTATATTGTTTTTGGCCTGTCTGTCTGTCATTCTGTCTGTCTGTCATTCTTTTCCGAAACTTAAACCTTGGTCATAACTTTAGGAATATTAAAGATAGCCACTTGATATTTGGCATGCATGTACATCTTATGGAGCTGCACATTTTGAGTGGTGAAAGGTCAAGGTCAAGGTCATCCTTCAAGGTCAAAGGTCAAATATATTGCTTCAAAGCGCAGTAGGGGGCATTGTGTTTCTGACAAACACAGCTCTTCTTTACTTCAACTACAACAACTACTACTTAAAGTTCTAGTGCTGCTGATGGTGCTACTATCGCTATTACTACTACTGCCGCTACCTATACAAATGCTTCTATAACTAATCAAACTTCTTCTTCTATTACTACTACTACCAGTATTACAACAACAAAAACTACAACTATTACTGTTGCTGCTGCTGCCACTACCTCTATAAACTCCACTGCCGCTACTAATACTATGGATACTATAACTACTTCCACTTAAACTACTACTAGTACTTCTACTACTATAACAAGTAATAGTACTGTAGCGTAACACATAATCAGATCAACATCAATGGAAAGTCATGTTGGTTGAGTATCGACTTAATAATACAATCTATTGATAAGATGTTTATGTAAATTCTGAATTTTAAATAAAATTGTGATTGCATCAATAATCAATTCATAGTCAATAATAACATCATATTTATATGACCCATATATTTATCTATGATTATTTTGAGGTAGGTTAGACGTCGAACTCATTTTAATTGTGAATCGTGGGGCAGGCCCGTAAGGGTCAGGCCGCCCGCCTGTATGATTATTGGACTTGCTGTTTTAAGAACTTGAAATTTGCTTAATGTATCTTGATGATTAGAATACTTTGTGGATACTGTTTAATAGCAGAATAAAATCTAAACACTTAATCGGACTTGCGTCTGTGTTGTCATTCCACCGACTTTGTTACGGTACTACTACTACTTCTACTGTTGCTGCAGTGCTTCTACTTCTAATGCCGCTACTTATACTACTTCTTCTACTACTACTTCTACTGTTGCCGCAGTGCTTCTACTTCTAATGCCGCTACTTATACTACTTCTTCTACTACTACTACTTCTACTGTTGCTGCAGTGCTTCTACTTCTAATGCCGCTACTTATAGTGTTGCTTATAATTAAAAAATAAATACTTAGCAATGCTTGCACAAGACTATTTATTTATTAATATGGACTCCTTTAATAATAATAATTATTATCTAAGGAAACCCCGCCCGTGTGTTTGTGGCTCCTGCTACTGAAGTTGTTGTTGCTAATAATTAATAAACAGATACATATTGATGCATGCAAACGATTATTAAGGTATACATTGATATTTATTCCTTTACTGATTATTAGTATTATTATTAGCAGCAGCAAAAACAACAACATCTAAGGAAACCCCAAACCATATTATTGTTGCTCCTGCTGCTGATGTTGCTGTTAATAATAATTAGTGAATAAATACATATTGATGCATGTAAAAGACTATTTATTTATGCATAATACATATCCGTTTATCAATTATTAAATATGGCAACATTAGCTGCAGCGGCATTGTTGGTGTCGTTGCTGCATTTGCTGATGTTAATAATAAATAAATTATGTAAATTCATGCAAACGCAATTTTGCTCTATTCATGGTATAGTGTGTATTGATAAAGTCGAAATTAGGTCGCTTAAATGCGAGTAAATCTGTATCATTTGTTGAATAATCCAACGCGCGCGGTTGAAATTTGATACCCCTGAACACAACACCATGACCGCCAAGCTGATACGAGTTAGCACACCATGCTATTTTAATGGTGAAACCTTAAACTCATAATCAGCCATGTGAGAACAATTATGATGTGATCTCCCATAGTATAATGTGTATTTAAGAACCATTTTGTTTGGTTTGATTATACGTGCACTTCATAACACACATTTCATTAGGTGGATATGCGACTAACAAGTGAAAAAACAACAACAACAATTTAACCGTTGTTTTCAATGTAATTGTGTAAAAACGTATTTGTATGTCCTCCAGTCTATACTGGGGGACACATTGTTTTTTCCCTGTCTGTTTGTTGGTTTGTTTGTTTGCGTCAAACTTTAACATTTGCCATAACTTTTGCAATATTGAACATAGCAACTTCATATTTGGCATGCATGTGTATCTCATGGAGCGGCACATTTTGAGTTGTGAAAGGTCAAGGTCATCCTTCAAGGTCAAAGGTATAACCTATGGGTCAAAATCGCTCAAAAGGGGTCTTGGTGTTTCACAAACACATCTTGTTTTAAATTATACTCATGTAACTTTCCAGTTTTATAGTATATAAAATGAAAATCTTCAAAATCTCTTTGCAACACGTTTTTTTCATAATTATGTAGACTTTACTTTTTTCGATAATATTTCATTTTGATCGAATTAAGAAAAAGATCGAATACTCAACCTGGAAAACCACACAAAAAGTGTATGGTCGAAACCGAAAACTAAAATAGCTGAAAATGTGCATTGGCGCCACCTCCTGTCATTAGCGCCACCTCCTTGGCATTGGCTCTATCTCTTTTTGAAGAATGCAAAATTATCTATAAGATCGACAAGAAGGCAATGTTTTTGTGCATGAAACATGTTCAAAGCCATGGTTTGATGTCGTTAGCGATTTCACAAGGTATAAATTTGCTCGTCACACAGGCAAAAAACATCGATTTTCTTTAAAACCTTCACCATGCATCAACTTATAAAAGTCCTCACGTTTCCAAATGGGTTGTTATTATATGTTTCTGTACATTTGTGGATGAATAAATCTTCGCTGAATCGCACTACATTGCCCGATTTTTTTTAAATAACGAGAAATATGTTGATTTTTTTTTATAAAACCTACTCACCATGTAGACTTATCCGTGAAATTTCAAAACATCTGGTCCTTAGCGCCACCTCGGAAGTAGAATTGGCTCATTTATAAATGCATCGCAAAAAGAGATGGCGCCCGTGATTACCGGCCTTGCATATCATCAGTTAAATGTAATTTGCATAATCGATTCAATTATAATAAACAGTCACGTTATTAAGTGTGTTTAAAACCAATTCAACATGTCAAGCATGCAATGTTTTAAATTAAAATTAAGTTTATTAAGATTTTTCCACCAATATTTGATTTGTCTGTTAGATAACTCCGGTTAGGCTTGTCGATAAAAGGTATGTAATATTTTAATGTTTACACATAATTTAATATTGAGTGGTTCACTTTATGTTTATTCTCTGTTGATTTAAGAAATATTTAAAAACAAATTTATTAATAGAATAATTGCTTTGCATGAACAGTTCCAATGTGATGACCCATTGTTACTTTAAAGTGTGTGTTGTCTGTATTTTCCTCTACATTGATTCATTTGCCTCAAACAGAAGACTAGCGGTTGTTAACGGGAGTAATGGCGATGTTGGATGTATGATTATTATTTTTTTCCTTTATGTTAGGGACAAATGTTAAAAAGGCTTTTTCGTATAGAAATTTATATGCACACGACAAACACTAACACAAATGGATTCATATTATTGGAATGTTTAATAAAATGCATTGGATGTTTAAATCCGTTGAACAACATGTTTATACATAATATAAACAATAAGCAGATTTACACTGTGTATGATTAGTGCCGGTTTTAAGTTATAATTGTTTCTTTTCAGGATAAAATAGAATTTAATTTCCTCATTTCTGGATATAGTATTTGGATTCTCGATGCTTATGTCAGTTACCTATTGTCTAAATTTAGCATTATGAAAAAAATACACAGAGTTTATACAAACGAAAAGGACGCATACACATATGTATCGATGGATTCTTAATGAAACAAGTCAAACGAAAAATCAATAACACAAGAGTCTTTAAAAGACAAAAAATAATAATTATACAAATTTTAAATTTTAGAGACAGGAACTCTCTAACATTAAATGTCACATGCAAGTACCTATACACTTAATAATGATATACGCGCCACAGCAATATTATACAAACGGAGGAAGTCGCGTGAAAAAGATCAATACTAGCTAACAATTGGATTTTAAAACGGCAAAATCGCATGACGAACCTTGCGCTTAGTCCCGAATTATACACAGTACACGTAATTGCAAAAAATATAAAATTAATCGCTAAGCAGTACAACTCGATACATTAAAATCGAAATATATTAGAATATTGATTCATTTTGTTGATCAAATAAACTTGTTGATTAAAATGTGTTTATTGTTTGTTTCCATTAAACCGATCTACAGTAGCTTCCGGTGCCGACCATTAGCGTTTTATTTTTGTATTCCAGGTTTAGTTTTCTGTCATTTTTGCTATATTTGAATATATTCGTATAAAAAACTGGGAAAATATGGCCGAACTACATATCCTGTTCTTGTAAGATGTTTGTAGAAGAAAAAACATTGAATTTGGCTTAATTGATATATATTTCAGATATATAAAATGGGTCGTGGGTTTCAAAGAGGTCGAGGTCGCGGTATTTCGCAAAGAGGTCGAGGAAGAAACCAAGCAAATTATGCATGTGGGAAACTTAATAAAATGGATCGTGGATATCCAAAAGGTAGAGGTCACGGTTTCTCGGAAAGAGGTCGAGGAGAAAACCGAGAAAAGAATGAACCACGACCCATAATTATGTACACAGATCTTGACATGCCTGTCGATGACCAGAATAACATTTTGGAGGACATACGGATAGGTAATCCGAAGTTAACTTATGAAGAAGAGTTGGAAATAAGAACTGATGCACAACGAAATGAACGCGGCAGAGAATCTGTGAACGACGACCAGGAGAAAAGTTTTGAGGGCATACGGATAGACAAACAGAACCACAAAACGCACGACATACAGTCACAAAGACGTTCTGAGTCAGAGAGAGATATACACAGCAGTGAGCTGCAAGCTGTTAACAATTTTCATGGTGATCTGAGACGTGAAAAGAATTGTATGGAGTTTCAAGATAATGAAGACAGGCCATTTAGATCTGGCAATGATACTGATAAGTGTAAAACCGAAGATTTCAGATCCTATGAACGGGATAGGTCAACGGAACGAAGACACGAAGACAGACAAAATAGCTGCTTTGGCATAAAATCAAAGGATTCNATAATGGAAGTGGATGTCCTTTCTTGCATGATCTTCGTCATATTCGAAATAAAGCCGTATTGAAAAGCGAGAACATTGAACAACTCCCTGATAGCATCGTGCTCGAGCTATGCAGGCATGTAGACAACCGTAATTGGACCACTCTTCCAATTGTATGCAAATTTTATAACAATGAAGGCGGCTGCAAACACGCTGACAAATGTCAACATTTACACATTTGCAAGTTTTACATCAAGGACGACTGCAAATTCGGTAAAGCATGCAAGAGAAATCATCAGTTTCAAAGTTCGCAGACGAGAAATGTATTAGAAAACTTTGGTTTTGAACAAATTCAAGAGAAAGAGATAAAGATTATTATGCAGTTGGCTGTCAACAGCAGACGAGAGCATGAGACAGAGAACGGCTGCAACAGTCCTACAGAGAGCTTTGTTAACACACTTTAGATAGACGTAAACACGTGTTTGACGTAATCAATACACACATTCAATGAAATAAAGAAAAAAAAACGAAAAAAAATAAAAATGCACAACGAAACAAACAAAATAACAACCACATACACACATGCACACACGCAAGCGCGCACTCAAACACTCACACAAAACGACTAAATAAGTAAATACAATAACGATATCACAAATTGTTAAATGCCTTGCACATAGCAACAAGAGACTAAAACATAAGTTGGAGAATGCTACATTTGGAAGGTAATGTAGTTCCATTCGTACATAAACGGGAACAATTTGTAAGTATAAAAACAAAATAAAGACAAATATAACCAATTTATACACGGTAAACATGCACAAGATGCACTGTGTACGTAGGTTTTTGCGATTTTTTTTTCTAACTTTTTATCTTAATTATGGAATGGTTGAGTCGAAGCAATTATAGTTATTAAGTACTATTAATACAAATGAAAACAGTAGCATAGATACAATTTATATTTTAGATGTTAATTAAAATTGTATTTATTTATTTATTACGTTTTCATGTTTACTTTCATTTCAAATGATACTTTGCCTTTTTTTTAATATTGCTCTTGTAAATTATTTTTCATGTTCGCGATTTTATTAATGTTGTTCGTCATTCGTTTTACTACTTTTGTGTTGTATTCGCGTTAAAAATGTTGTTTGTAATTCGTTAAACTAGCAGTTATGTTTAATTTATGATAATGTTGTAATATAATGTTTTGATTTATCATATAAGAATGTTTACTTTTAAGTGGTCATGACCTGAACAGACGTAATATATTCGTCTACTTTTGTTGCTTGCGTAAGGTTTGTATTATGTGCGACATGCGTTTTAAAGAATACAAGAAAAGACATGCCTGAAGGTAGTGAAGGAAACAACAAATGATAATTCCATAATGCCGTCTTTTATAGAAATATTTGCCTGCGAGAGTGTGCATTAGATATATGGCATAATTTGGTACCCAACGATAAGATCTACACTGAAGATTGAGATTGAAGATTTCTGTTGGTTGGGGAAGAAATTTCTGTTTCAAGGATTGAAGGTATTGTCACGTTTGCGCGAAATGTAATATTTGAATGCTTTAGATCTTAACTGTTTAACGTTGATACGCAAACCGGTGTGCAACTCTTTTGAAAATAATACAGGAGTACGTGATTGGGTTTTCAATCCCTTTAAAGTGAAAAAGAGTTACTTCAAAGTGTGTCGTGTGTACGCACTTCGGTATCGACAAGTGATCGAAGTTGCAGTGAATCAGCTTCCACACCAAACTGAGAATGTGGCAGAGTCAGCTGTTGAGCTCAGAGCCACATCCTCAATGACACGGGACTGTCAAAACGATTAGTTCTCATATCGTTATTGTTGACATTTCCCTACATATGGGTATCATACTGTGGCTTTTCTTTTTCTCCTAACTTTGAACGGTAAAAGCATTTGAGGTTTTTTATGCTTTTACATTCAATATAAACTAAAAATATGTGTGGTTTAAACACATTGGATTTTTAGATAACCTTTCGATAATTCTGTCATTTTATTTATTGAATTTGAGCCATCGGATACATATATACACTAGGTATTTTGAATATTGTTACATATAGTCAAGAAATATGTTAAAGGGACATTACTGTGTTATACTGAATACTAGATCCCGTAAGAGTTGTCTCTTCTGTTACTCCTGTATTTATATGATTACTATTCATAGTTGTTGTACACTTGCAGCTTGGGTATGAATTAATAAACATGTAGCCGCATACGCCTTCCGTAATATAAATTACACCGGCTATAATACAAAAAATATTTTATTTATAATCGCCATAATTATATGAACTCGTTTAACAAATAAATTTAATTAACATAAATCATGTTTTTATCGTACTTGCTGTTTTAGAATAACTTTACTATATTGTTTCTAGAATAAACCATGATGATTATTGGTAAGGTTCTGAAAATACCGACGACGAGTAGGAACGACTACGACGACATCGATGATGATTATGCAATTGTCAATCCATTGACATTAATTCAAATAATTATTTTCATACGAAGTATAGCTGCTTTTTATAACAGTACGAAAAGAATCAGGAAGTTAGTATTCCATCAGAAATTGTAAAATGTAAGCTTAGTTAAAAATGCAGAAAATTTCAATTTAGCGATAACATAAACGTATATTGTATACATTTTCTTCGCAGTAAGTTATGTTGAACGGTATACGTTCACGGTTTAATCTGAAAGGCACATTATTTTGTCATCCAGTCTTGATGAAACATAGTCAGAATGTTTATCTCGACAATATCTAGAACGAATTCGAATTTATGTTACGTGCGTCCGTCCAAAAATGACACCATTTCAATTCTTTAATTTGGGTCAAGCGTGGTCTAAAAATAGATCACCATCGTGCTGTTTTTGTTCTTGTTGTTGTCGATGATTTTGTTATGTTTTATTGGGTTTGTTGTCGTTCGCTTAATTAAATAAATCTGCTGAATGTTTTTCTTTTTTGTGATTAGTATTTTTTGCTGATGTTCAAATTTGTTAAAGTAGTATATTATTAATTAAATGATAATATGGTATTTTAAAGGGACTGTCAACAACGAATGACAAAAAAATAGAAAAGTTCTAAAATACCGTATTATTTACAATAATTAGTTTATATTGATTGAAATATCACGACTGGTATATTACATTACTTGAACAAAGTTGTTAAGTTATCATATTTTCAGTATATTCGGTAATAAAATTTACTGGGTATGTCTACCAGGTAACTACAAGTTAACTATAAATAACGCAAGTAGATTGATCATCCTCGTCACGGGGTAAACCCAGGAATGAAAATTTTGCATGCGTAGTGAATTGTATACATATACTATATATCATGATATATTTATCGTTATGTCACCTATTTTCGCTATGTACTTTCGATTTCACATCGCTTAATTTTATTACCGAATATACTGAAAATGTGAACTTTGTTTCAAGTAATGTAATATACCAGTTGTGATATTTTAGTCAATATAAACTAATAATTGTAAAGATACGGTATTTTAGAACTTTTCTTTTTTCGTCATTCGTGGTTGAGAGTCCCTTTAAGAGTCTGGTTTTGTTGCCGAAAATGACGTTGTTGTAATAATATGAACTGTCCATTTAAACTATTTTGCACAATGTTAGCGGGATTGTTTCAAGCAAGTCGAAATGACAGAGAATGACGAAGCAATTGTCAGGTCATTAGAAATTACTTTTCCCCTTGCGTTTGTACCGTCGAAGTATGTTTTTGTTTTCGATTCAGCAAACCGAAAGCGTTCTTTTCGTTTGTGCCACTTCTAGTAGTTGTAAATGCAAGGTATTGCGTCCTCAATGTCATAAACAAGTCCAATAACAAAACAATATATGAATAAAACATGTAACTAAGGCGATTTGTTTGTGCTAAATAAAGAACATGTTAATGATGTCGAGCTGAATAAATGGTTTCGATTATTCATCATGAACGTTGAATTGGCACAATGTGTTCCATGGACTAAGACACTTTAAATAATCTGTTTGAATCGACTTACATGTATTATCTAGAATACTTTTCTGTATTTCTATTAACATTATTCATATTACATATTCGTCCTGCTAGGCAACACTCTTGGTCATTTGTTTAGACCATTTTTTTAATTTAATAAACCTATGTTATAATTAAGTGACTAAAAACGTCAAAGCATTCGCAAATCACATGATCGCTGTTTGTAGATTGCCTATGCTATGTTCAGTATACTATTTATGTATATAAAACTAGGTCAAACAGCACTGGTGGAACTGAAAATCAAAGTCGGTTTACATAAATTAGTCGGCACACAGCACTTTTCTCACTTAATGATTTTTTAGCGTCTGTAAAACACCTCTATATAACTAACAGTCAAGAGTAACAGACAAAATCCCAGAAATTTCGTTTGTAATTGTTCATGGTTTGGTTATGATTAAAATGTGATTGAAAGACAGTTAAACGTATAATCAAATTAACATGTATTTGTCTTCTTGCAACACTATATCGCTTAGTGACAGCAGTTGTTATGTTCTCGGTTATGTATAAATTGAACCAATAGTTTTTTTGTTAAAGGCTTTCATTTCATAAATGAAAGAATTTTGAAGGAGAGTGCTTATTGTTAAACATTGTTGTAAACCCTGCTTATAAAAAAGTGTTATTTCCTTCGTATATTTGTATCTTTCAACATTTCATTTTTTCTGTTTCTCTTTGAATGCATATGCATGTAAATACATCTGTGCATTGTTGATGTATTGGATTT
Source organism: Dreissena rostriformis (assembly GCA_007657795.1). Lineage (NCBI taxonomy): Eukaryota > Metazoa > Mollusca > Bivalvia > Myida > Dreissenidae > Dreissena > Dreissena rostriformis. The sequence continues at coordinate 3,598 of VMBQ01006429.1, read as the reverse complement.
CAACGCTGCTTTGGAATTGTGTGTAAATTCAAACGCGTTTATAATCCTAAACATGATCTGTTTGACATGTTATGCATGACAAGTTACGCAATGTACGTGTTCGTACATACAAAATAGTATGTTATTTATGTAAATGTTTGCATTTTAATATACACTATATCCCGGTATATTTCCTTACATTGCGCTATCATGCTTCTTCTTTAGGGCATCCTATCATGTCGTTAAATAAGGCATTTTGTTAGATCCGTGTGGTTGGCTATGAGATTTTTCTTCTACATTCAGATCTAAATTCGATTATTGAATAGCTAGATCTGATAGTGAAAATAAACTATGAATTTTCATTTTATGGCAAAAGTGGACAAGTGTAATGCTAGCTACGATAACATTAAGGACAATAATAATTGAATGTAACTAAACATCGAATACAGATCTAGCGCTTAATTCAGGTCACCATTGAAATACTATCATATACATGGCTCCGAGTTCAGCTCTTCATTAAAAACATATGATACAAACCACATTTCACGACAATTGTTTGAGGTAATTTTGAAACAAATAAGGCCAAAGTACGTCAACAAATCTAATAAAGACCTAGCTCTGTATTCAGGTCTGCGTTTAGCTCTACATTTGAAATGGTCATGAAACACACTAAACACGCGACTTTTGTGTGCTATAATTAGAATAATAAGAAACAAATAAAGCAAACAATCAAATACAGACTTGCCTTTTCATTCAGCTCTGCATTCCGCTCTACATTAAACTTCTTTCATAGGAAACTTCGTTAACGACACACTCTGGATACAGTAAAACATTAAGAAGCAAACGAACCCCAATGTCGAAAATAGACGAAGCTATAAATTCTGCTCTTCATTGAAATATTGTCGTACACAACTCATTCGACCGACATCCGCTTTCTATAGTACCGGTAATACAAATAACAAACGTAACTCAAAACCAAATACAGTCCTGGCTTGAGTGTTTATGAGCTCAAGCTCTAGGAAAAAGCCACATTGAAGAAATCGCTGACAGAGCGACTTTAACTAATGGAAAACTTACACTTGATCTCACTAATTTCTCTCTTTTTCTTACTACCGCCTGGTCGAGTTCAAAGCACTACAAAAACATGTTTTTTAGAGGTGTGTGGAATGTATCTTTGGTGTTGCGATATATAACGGAACTACACATTTTTTCAACATTTTAACGCACATATGCGACAAAGACCGACACAACGTAATGATTTTTTGCGACATTTACATTTAGCGTCAGCTTGAAATACAGCAGTTCTCAAACAAATTATTAATGAAACCACAAGTCAGTATACATTGGCTTTTTTGTTTAAGCATATAAAATAAAAACAAAATGCGTTTTATTCGTCATCAGAAATAAGGTTTTAAACATTGAGTAAACCATATTTGTAAGTAATATTCTCTCTTATTACATTTGCATGTCGTTATTTCTGAATGTGTAATGCATGACTGGAACACCTAGGTTATTTCATAACATAAAACGGCGAGATAATAAACAAATACTTTTCCGCCAACGTTCTGAAATATTTATGAAGAGTCGTTTATGGATTTTGTCCTAGTTTGCAATTTACAAGCGATAGCGCAACGTTTAAGTATTTATACGAATTCATTTGCATAGCCACTATTCTGAAAAACCAATATCAATCCTATTTCATATTGATATTAATTGTGTTATACCTCACCCACTTACGAATATATATCAGCATTCCATTGAAGCATTACATAACAGTTCTTGTTGTTACGATTATCAGGCATGTGTAATACTCGAACCCAATATCGTATGTGATAAAAAAATATAACATCAGGCACCGACATTCGTTTTTTGGTAATTGAAGTTTATCGTGTGTACGAACTTCGGAATTTAAATATGATCAAAGTCGCTGTGGATCAGCGTACTCAACAAAGACACACAAGACAAGGGACATAACCACTTGCATACTTTACAGCCGAAGATGTATAGCATAGAGTTATCTGTCGGTAGATTCAGTCCCTAGATTCAGTGCATCCAACTGTGATGTCATTCTTGTTATGTCCAGTTAGAATGAGTGAGAGATATGCAATCAACCTGATTTATGTAAGTTCGCACGTAAAATATGTGCTNTGACACGCCATCCAATGACTGTGAACAAAATAAATGTGCAGAGTAATATTAAAATCCCACAATGAATGACATTGTTATGGCACAGACAAGCTTATTTATGGCCATTTTTGACCTTTGAACTCAAAGTGTGACCTTGACCTTGGATATATCAGCGTAATTTGTTTCGCGCAAAACACCGTCCAATGAGGTGAGCAAATGTGCCCAATGATTTTAAAATCTCACAATGAACGACATAGTAATGGCCCGGACAAGCTCATTTATGGCCATTTTTTACCTTTGAACTCCAAGCGTGACCTTGGTCTTGGAGATATCGACGTAATTCTTTCGCGCGACACACCATCCAATGATGGTGATCAAATGAGCCAAATGATTTTAAAATCACACAATAAACGACATAGTTATGGCCCGGACAAGCTCATTTATGGAAAAAAAAAATACTTTTGAACTCCAAGTTGGACCTTGACCTTGGAGATATCGACGTAATTCTTTCGCGCGACACATCGTCCAATGAAGTTGAACAAATGTGCCAAATGATTTTAAAATCGCACAATGTACGACATAGTTATGGCCCGGACAAGCTCATTTATGGACATGTTTGACCTTCGAACTCCAAGTGTGACCTTGACCATGGAGATATCGACGTAATTGTTTCGCGCGACACACCGTCCAATGATGGTGAACAAATGTGCCAAATCATTTGAAAATCTCACAATGAACGACATAGTTATGGCACGGAAAAGCATTTGACCTTTGAACTCAAAGTGTGACTTTGACCTTGGAGATATCGACGTAATTCTTTCGCGCGACACACCGTCCAATGATGGTAAACAAATGTGCCAAATAATTTTTAAATCTCATAATGAACGACATAGTTATGGCCCGGACAAACATTTGACCTTTGAACTTAAAGTGTGACCTTGACCTTGGAAATATCGACGTACTTCTTTCCCGCGACACACCGTCTAATGATAGTGAACAAATTTACCAAGTCATTTTAAAATCTAACGATAAATGACATAGTTATGGTCCATACAACTTTCGGTTTGAAACGCACTAAGTGACCCAGTGACGTAGTTTTTGACCCGGCATGACCCATATTCAAACTTGGCCTAGACATCATCTAGATACAACTTCTGACCAAGTTTGGTGAAGATCAGATGATTTTTCGGGACAGACAGACAGACCGACCGACAGACCGACAAAGTGACTCCTATATAGCCCCCATAACCAATAGTAAAAGGGGTGTAATAAGGCACCAATTCATCTCAGTCAAGAATACATTAATACTTAATGCCGCCACAGTGGTGTGGTTTTCAATGTTTTTCTGGCAAATCAGAATATTTTGGAGCGCAAATGGACTTAGTTTTGTAAACAAGAATCATAAAATAATATCACTTATTGCTTAGAATAAATAAATCATTCTAGTTTAAACATTCATTTAAAGATTGGGTGCATATACCGAATATTGGTT